>DF364738.1:29335-41271 GCA_000787875.1 Solanum virginianum | reverse complement strand
AGGGGCATGATACTCGAGTTCTAAGCTTTTCGGATATTGGATAGTCCTAGCCTCGACCTTTTTATTACTCAGGTGAGCATTCTGAGTATTGGATAGTCCTAGCCCAGACCTTCTTGTTATGCAGTCAAGTATTTTGAGTATTAGATAATCCTAGTTTCGGCCTCCTTTTTACACAAGTGAGCATTCTAGGTATTGATTACTCCTAGCCTCAACCTCCTTATTACTCAGGCAAGCATTTTAGGTATTAGATAGTCCCAGCCTCGACCTTCTTATTACTCAAGTGTGCAGTTCAGGTATTGTATAGTCCCAACCTCAACACCCTTATTGATCAAGTGAGCTTTCTAGGTATTGGATAGTTTCAACCTTGACCCTTTTTATCTTATTTTGGCAAGCATTACGGGCATTAGGTAATCCTAGCCTCGATACCTAGGTCGTAAGCGATCTTTTCACTTTTAAGGACTTCTGTTTCAGGTTTAGTTTTGGTTCCTCGAACTACAACATGGTAGATTTCTTACTTCTTTGGTTTCATAGTTATAGCTCTTTTGTGTCTCGATAGGGCTCACATAGGCCCATTTAAGTGTAGGTAGCATAGTGTATTAGTTAGATTTCTCCAACTTCTGTACCTATTTATTTCCTTACCCTAGATAATTCATTTGACTCTAATTTAGGTTTGTTCCTATTTTTTATGTTATTCTTATCTTTCTTATTCAGTCGACTTGTGATTCCTATTGAATATCTATTGTCCTGGCATTCATATTATACTCTGCATCTATTTTTGTGATGCAATGGTATGCATACTACACTCTACATCTATTTTTTGTGATGCAATAGTACTAATACTACACTCTGCATCTATTTTTGTGATTCAAGTTTGAGCACCAGTTATTAACATTGATCAATCAAGCATGTGGTATCTTAAATCGTATACTAGGCTGAGCACTTGATGTTCTGGGATCATATCTATCTCCTTTACCTTGTTGACCAATCTTTTTCTATATTTTAAGACTAGCTAGATCTTGTATATATTTTTTATCCACTTTTGGAATTTGTACTCTTTATTTTGTTGTAGTAGCTATGTACTGGTGATTTTTAGGTTCTAGGAGGGATCTTTGTGTATATTTAGTCTAGTCCTTGCTTTTATTTATCTATATTACCTCATATATGTTTTTTTTAGTTTCTCCCCTTACACCCATTATTTCTAATTCTGGGATATGGATTGGCTTACTTATCGCGGGTTATGGTAGGAGCCATCATGACTTGAAAACTCAGGTCATGAAAAGTTTGTATTAGAGCCCCAGGTTCATCGGTCTCACTTGTATAGGGCTAACATTTAGTAGAGTCTTGCAGATTATTGCGAAAACATCTATAAATAATCTTAGGAGGCTATTGAATGTATTTAGAAAAATAATTTGTTATATCACTTCATGAAATAGGTATGTCTTTTTAGTTTCCTAAAATCTCAAATGTTCCACTCTTTTACAGGGATGGATTATACGCATCGTACTACAGGTGGGGATGACCCTTTAGGACCAGGAAAGCCTAGAGGCCAACCCCTAATTACAGATAGGGGTGCCGCACTAGCCCCTGATGCAGATAGAGCTCTGCGGCATATTAGGGAGGTTCAGTACATCCCTGTTCCCCCTCAGTTGTAGGTGCCACCACTAGCACCACTAGTAGGATAACCTGCAACTGCCCTAGTTATCACTCCAGCTTTACAAGTGATGATTCCTTAGTTACTTATGATTATCGGGGTTATCTAACATGCCCCAACCTTAACAACTGATATTATAGCACCACAGGACTTGACAACACCTGAGGTTTAGCCACCCCACCACCTATTGCACCTCAGCCAACTATTCTAGAGGGTTCCATGTCATTACTGTAGTTGGGATATGTTAGAGAATATCACCCTTAATATATTTTGGAGCCATCGGTTAGGATGCTATAGAGTGTTTGACTACCTATTATAGTGATTTTTTTATGGTGCACATGATCACTAGCACAGAGAGTGTCCTCATTGGGTCAGACCTATATCAGTAGTGCCACCTCCACTCAGAGATAGAGATTAGGTTTCAGGAAAGTTGGCAGTAGAGCTCAGACCCAAGGCCAAGGAGGTGTAGATAAAGAATGAGGCCATAGAGGCAAGCAATATGACACTATACGGGTCCTTGGGGAGGTAGGAAAGTTGGTAGGATAGACGGTCGAGGTAGAGGTTGACAGGGTCAATTTTATGCTACTCTAGTGAGGGTAGAGGCTGAGACACTGGACGATTGATCACTAGTACTATCCTTATATGCCAGTAGGCTACTTCATTCCTATTTCAGTCAGGTTCCATGTATTCTTATGCGTCTATATATTTTCCTCCCCGTTTGCATATTAATTATGTGACACTAGAGATACCATTGTATATTTTTACCCCAGTAGGGGATTCTTTAGTAGTAGATTAGGTATGTAGATCTTGTGTGGTGACTATTTAGGGGCATGATACTCGAGTAAACCTTATTTTTCCTTGGTTTATTAGATTTTGATGTTATTCTGGGCATGGACTATTTATTTCTGTATTATACGATTTTTCATTGTTATGTCAAAATCGTTACATTAGCCTATGTTCATGATGTTACTGGTGAGACCCCTCATATTGATTGTGTTCCTAGAGTCCTAGAGTATATTGATGTATTTCCTATCAAGCTACCTTGCCTACCTTCAGCAGAGATATTAATTTTGCCAAGATTGAACTAAGACCTGGTTACCATCAATTGAGGATTAGGCTAGTAGATGTTCATAAGGCTACCTTTTGGACTCATTACGACAACTACTTTTATGAATTCGATGACTCAAGTACTTAGGCCCTACCTTGGCTCCTATATGGTTCTGGTGATTTTCCTATGCAAATTTTTGTAAATGTGCCCTACTTAGTAGAGGTTCCTTTTAGAACGGGACGACTTGGTTTGGTATCTATTGTTCGTAGGTGTAGGTTTTTGGTTGTACAGTAGGTCCTAATAGACTTAAAGGTTATCCTAACTTCATATTATTCCCTTGGTTTTGAAATTTAGAATTGGTTACCTTTCATGTAATGGATAGTGAGTTAGAGTTAGGATAAGAAGGTCCTGAATTTGTATTAGGCTTTTGGTTGCAAGTCAGTTGGAGGGATGATTTGCTTAAATGATTCATCTTCAGAATGGGGTCAAAGTAAGTCCTAGAGCGTTTAAGCTTGTGATTGTCCTATGAAATCTCTGTTTGGCATGTTCATTCATTGAAGTATTAGTTGATTAGAGTTAGCATTATTGGTCCATTACTTATTTAATGAAGCCCATCACTGCCTTTTGACCTGGTTCTCCTTAGATTGTAGTAGAGGAATTAGCATCAAAAGGGTATATATCAGATCAAAATTACAGGTTTTTTAATGTTTAGTAGATGCAAAGTTAGTTTAGTGAAGTCTGTGTTGTGGGGTCACCTCTAAGCAGTTGTTGTGTGTTTGTGTTATTTGTATGCTTAATATATCTTAGATTGGAGCGGTTGAATTAATTTTCAATGGAGGGTTAGCATAAGGGCCTATAGTGTTAGTTCTTGGAAGACTCTTGAATGACGAGAGGTCATTTGAGCGGAGTTTGGTGCAACTCGATTGTCAGTGGGGTGCTTAAATATGAGGATAGGTTGGTTATTTAGGAAGTAGTATGTCAACCTGAGTAAAATAATTTCTGAGGAACAAGCATGATTTTAGCTTTTTCTCTAAGTCAGATTATTCATGTCGATTATTGTGATTCTCTAATATTTAGAGGTTGCATATAATTGTTCAGAAGTTGGTGATGTGTGGTTTAATGGATGAGGTTTAGACCATGTTTGGATTGTTCAGAATAGATAATAATCGACAAGATGCTTCTAATAGGCACAGATGATGAGGTTTAGAGTTAAGGTAGGTATATCCTTTTAGGGTTCTACATTTCTCAACTCGGTAGTTTTGATGTGGTATTGGTTCTTGGGTGATTCTGGTGATTTCAGGTATAGTTGGGCAGAGTATGGGGAGAAAGAAGGATTTGGAAGAGTTTTTGAGGTTCCTAAAGTAAGTTTGGGGGTTTTTCTAAGCCAGAGTTCTATCTAGGTGTTGTGCATTTTGTAGAGGTGCCTATGTACCTGGTGGAGAATGTGAGCACAACATCCTTATTTTTCATGTTTGAAACTGTGATTGTCCTTACTTTCGCGAACGAAAGTTCTTTTAGTAATGGATGTTGTAATGACCCCCAGGTCATTTTACTTATATTGTCTCATTTCCATTGTAAGAGAAATTCTATAGTGACCCTAGGCCATTTATGACCTGCTGGCACTGGTAACTCAGTCGCCTGGTCATTCGTTTGGGAGTTACATAGTTTTTCATGTTGTAGAACGCCTTATACCTTGAATAATTTATTTTTATACAAAATATGACCTTTCAAGTGTGTGGTAGACCTTGGATTCCAAGTACTAGTTGCTTGGTCTAAGATGTTGGTCTCTTTCTACACATGTAATATGTTCTATATAAGCATGTTTTACTTTTAGCATTAATCATGCATGCCATATTGTTATAGTATTCCCTATTGCCTATGTATATGCAATTTGACTATGTTCCTTATCTCTTGTTGCATTGCATCCTACATACTTGGTACACTCAAACGTACTAACACATACTCTACGCCTACAGGATGTTACCATGTAGGAACCAGAGCTCTACTTGATCATCCTTCTCCTCCACATGGCTAGTACTATCTCTTGAAGCAATATTGGTGAGTCCTCAACTCCATGAACAATAACTATTAATCTTATGTTATGTAAAAACTTTTTTCTTTGTTTAAATGCTTATGACTATGAGGCTGAACCCAAAACGTTACCTTGGCCCCCACCTAATCTATGTTAGAGGTGTTGTTGGACAAGTTATGCAATTATGCTTTGAGCTTTGACTCTTTTGATGATTTGTGCTATGAAAGACTTCCTTTAGTCCCTTTATCCTTGTTTATATTCTTTATTTGTTGTTTACTTTGCTTCCTCGACCAAGGATATGTAAATGATATGCTATGAAGCTTGTTTAGGGTCCCTTTGGGTCCCCATTCACCATGTCACGTCTAGGCCCTAAGCTTGGGTTATGACAAACTTGGTATCAGAGCACTAGGTTGTTAATAGTCCTCAACATCCAACACACCACGTCGATTAGAGTATTATTCATGGTTGTGATGTGCACTACAACTATGAGTAACACCACAACCATAAGTAAGAGGCTAAGAGGTGTTTTAGGAAATGTTTCCCTTCTTCTTGATCTATGTCATGGTATAGAGTTAAGATAAGGATTTCCTAGGAAGAATGTTCTTTGCTATGCTAAATCATGCCCATCCCAAGAGGAAGAAGAGCTCGTAAACCTGAGGAACAACCAGTTCATAAAGAGTTCAGAAATCTATTGCCATGCTAGCTCAAGCTATGACTAATCAAATCAACCTAGGGGCCCAAGCCCCTCATTCTCCTTCTCTGGCCTCTAGTGTAAGGGATTTCAAGAGGATGAACACACCGAAGTTCCATTGCTCTAAAGTTGATGAAGATCCTCAAGAATTTATTGACGAGGTGTACAAAGTATTGTCTATTATGGGTGTTAGATTAGAGGAAAAGGCGGAGTTGGTGGCTTATCAACTCAGAAGGGTGGCCCAAATATAGTTTACTCAATGAAAGGAGCAGAAGGAAAACAAAAGTATGATCCTTTGGGAGGCATTTAAGGCGGCCTTTCTCAACTAGTTCTTGCCTCTTGAGCTAATGGAGGCCAAAATAATGGAGTTCATGAATTTAAAGAAAGGGTCCATGAGTGCGAGGGAGTATGCCCTTAAGTTCAACCAACTCTCTAAATATGCTCCACAATTGATGGCTGAGCCAAGTTCTAGGATGAACAAGTTTATGATTGGTGTATCCAATTTGGTGAGTGAAGAAAGTCATGTCGCTATGTTCATCGGTGAAATGGACTTTTCCCGCCTCATCACTTATGCCGAACAATTAGAGGGGAAAACTTGAGAAAGAGAAAAGGTAATAAGGCCAAGAGGGCCCATTTTGAGGGTAGATTCCAAAGTCCTAAGGGTGGCCGGTTTTATAAAGGCCAAGGGTTTTCTAATGCTCATACTAGAAGGTTTGCTAATGACAACCCAAGGGTCAAAGGTGGTGGTGGTGTGGAGCCTAATGCTTGGTGCCCAAGATGTGGTAGAGGTCATGATGGAACATGTTTGAAGGATACCAATGCTTGTTATGGGTGTGGTGAAGTGGGTCATAAGGTGATTGATTATCCACGTGCTCAACATAAGGGTAGAGATGGTCTTCCATAAGGCCGACATGCAAATGCGGTTCTTTTGGAAGAGGAGGCCAACAAGGTGGTGCCCCAAGGCACAATCGATTCTATGCTCTTCAAGGGAGGCAAGGGGTTGATAAGGTGCCCAATGTTGTCACCGGTATGTTAAAAGTCTTTGATAGTAATGTGTATGCATTGATGGACCCGAGTGCCACTCATTCTTTTGTTACTCCTTTTGTTGCCAAAATTTTTCATATTGGACCCGAATTGTTGTGTGCGCATTATGAGGTCTCTACTCCTATTGGTGTGTCCATTGTTGCCAGAAGGTTCTATAGAAATTGTCTCATTTTTATTTTACCTAAAATATTGCCTTGTGATTTGTTGAGTTAGATATGGTGGATTTTGATGTCATTCTTGGGATGGATTGGTTGCATGCATATTATGCCTCTATTGATTTTAAACCTATAGGGTCAAATTACAATTCCCTAAAGAACCCATTCTTGAGTCGGAGAGTCATGATGCGGTGGTCAAGGGTAGATTCATTTCTTGCATTAAAGTCCAAAAGTTATTTTCCAAGGGGTGTCTCTATCTTCTTGTGAGGGTTAGGGATGTTGAGTCCAAAGTCCTTCCTATAGGGTTGGTTCTGGTGGTTAATAATTTCCTTGATGTCTTTCCTAATAAGATTCTCGGTGTTTCTCCCGAAAGGGAAATTGATTTCAGCATAGGCCTCCTTCACGATACTCAACCCATTTCTATTCCCCCATACTATATGGACCCAATGGAGTTAAAAAAGTTGAAAGAGCAATTGAGGGATTTGTTAGAGAAGGGTTTATTAGGCCTAGCCAATTACCTTAGGGTGCACCGGTGTTGTTTGTGGAGAAGAAGGATGGTTCTCTTAGAATATGCATTGATTATTAGCAACTTAATAGAGTCACCATCAAGAATAAGTACCCTCTACGAAGGATTGATGATCTTTTTGGCCAACTTCAAAGGGCTAGCCAATTCTCTAAGATTGTGGTTATGTCTTTTGGGTTGACCAATGCACCAGCTATCTTCATGGTATTTAAACCCTACCTTGATTTGTCGGTGGTGGGTTTTATTAATGATATCTATTCCCATAATGAGGAGGATCATGTGGATCACTTGAGGGTGGTGTTACAAATCTTAAAGGAAGTGAAGTTGTATGCTAAATATGAGAAATGTGTGTTTTGGTTGAAAGAGGTTGCCTTTCAAGGTCATGCGGTGTCGGGTTATGGTATTAAGATGGATCCTAAGAAGAAGGAGGTAATTAGAAATTGTCCTAGACCTTTGACTCCATCAGAATTAGAAGTTTCTTGGACTTAGCAGGTTACTACCAGAGGTTTATGAATGGGTTCTCTTCTATTGCTTCTCCCATGACTAAGTTGACCCAAAAGAAGGCAAAATTTGTGTTGACCGATGAGTGTGAGAAGAGTTTCCAAACTTTGAAAGATAAACTTGTCTTCTCTTCTATCTTGGCTCTAATGGAAGGGTTGGACCGATGAGTGTGAAAAGAGTTTCCAAACTTTAAAAGATGAGCTTGTCTAGGCTCCTACCTTATCTCTACCGCAAGGGTTGGAAGGGTTTGTTGTGTATTGTGATGCCTCACAAATTGGTTTCGGTTGTGTTTTGATGAAAAATGGTAATGTGATAGCTTATGCCTCTAGACAACTTAAGGTACATGAAAAAGAATTATCCTAGCCGTGATATTTAGTTGGCATTCATGGTATTTGCTTTAAAACTTTGGCGTCATTACTTTTATAGAGTGCATATTAATGTGCTTACCGATTATAAGAGTCTTCAATATGTCTTCACCCAAAAAGACCTCAACATGAAACAACGAAGGTGGTTAGAGCTTCTTCAAGATTATGATATGAGTGTGCATTATCATCCCAATAAGGCTAATATTGTGGCTGATGCTTTGAGTAGGGTGTCTATGGGTAGTCTAGCACATGTTGATAATGGGGACAAAGAGGTGGCCGGAGAGCTACATTGGTTGGCTAGATTAGGAGTTAGGTTGGAGGAGGTTGATAATGGTGGAGTAGTAGTGGAGATGATTCTAAATCTTCATTGATTGAGAGAAGGTGAAGGCAAAGCAAGATCTTGACCCCGCCTTGTTAGAATTGAAGTCCTTGGTGAGAGATAGTAAGGTGGAGGTTTTCTCCTAAGGGGGAGATGGTGCCCTTAGGTACTAATGAAGATTGTGTGTGCCATGTGTTGATGACTTGAGAGAGATGATTTTAGATGAGGCTCATAATTCTTTCTATTCTATTCACCCCGGTTCTACCAAGATGTATAGAGATTTAAGGGAAGTGTTTTGGTAGGGTGGCATGAAGGGAAATATTGCTAAGTTTGTATCCGGTTGCCGTAATTGCCAACAAGTCAAAGCCGAACATCAAATGCCGGGTGGCCTTGCCCAAGATATAGAGATTCCTACTTGTAAGTTGGAGGAAATTAACGTGGAATTTTTGGTTGGTTTGCCTAAGACTAGAAGACAATTTTACTCTATTTGGGTTGTGGTTGATAGAATGACAAAGTCGGCTCATTTCCTATTGGTCAAAACTACCTATGGTACCAAAGATTATGTGAAGTTGTACATTCATGAATTGGTTAGATTGCATGGGGTTCCCTTGTCTATCATATCTGATCATGGTGGTCAACTCACTTCTCACTTTTGGAGGTCCTTCCAAAGAGGTCTTGGAACTAAGGTAAAGCTTAGTACTCCTTTCACCCTAAAATGGATGGCCAAGCCAAAAGAACTATCCAAACTCTTACAGATATGCTTAAGGCTTGTGTTTTGGAGTTTAAGATTAGTTGGGATGATCATCTTCCACTCATTGAATTTGCTTACAACAATAGCTACCATTTTAGAATTGGTATGGATCCTTTTGAGGATCTCTATGGTAGACGTTGTAGGTCCCCGGTTGGATGGTTTGAGGTAGGGGAAATGGAAAGAAGGGTAAATTGAGTCCAAGATTTATGGATCCTTATAGAGTATGGGACTACCACCACCTGACATCTATGCTAGTATGGGACCGCCACATATCTTGGACTCGATTTACCCTTTTTACCAAATTGAACTACACCCTTCATGGGTGATACCTTCAAATAGACCCAATCACCAACTTTGAATTCAAGATTCCTCCCCCTCTAATTGAAATAGGAATTTTGATGACTTTGGGCTATTTTCAACCATTCCTTAATCAATCTTTCCTTCTCCATAGCTTCTATGACAAGATTTGAACCCAACAAAGCCATTTCTCCCATTCAAACCACCCAACCGGTGACCTACAATACCTACTATAGAGGGCCTCAAAAGGAGCCATACCAATGCTAGAATGAGAGCTATTATTATAAGCAAACTCAATCAATGAAAGATGATCATCCCAACTACCCTTAAACTACAAAATACAAGCTCTAAGCATATCCTCAAGAGTTTGGATAGTTCTTTCAGCTTGGCCATCCGTTTGAGGGTGAAAGGTTGTATTAAGCTTAACCTTGGTACAAAGACCTCTTTAGAAGGACCTCCAAAACCATGAAGTGAATGGAGCACCACGATCCAGTATGATAGACAAGGGAACCCCATGCAATCTAACCAACTCATGAATATACAATTTAGCGTAGTCTTCAGCCCCATAAGTAGTCACAACTGGTAGGAAATGAGCCGACTTTGTCATTCTATCAACCACAACCCAAATAGAATCAAAATCCTTTCTAGTCTTAGGCAACCTAACCATAAAATAAATGTTAATTTCCTGCCACTTCCAAGTAGAAATCTCTATATCTTGAGTTAGGCCACCCGGCTTCTGGTGTTCGAGTTTAACTTCTTGAAAACTATGATAACCGGATACAAATTTGGCAATGTCTTTCTTCATGCCTCCCCACCAAAACACATCCCTCAAATCTCTATACATCTTGGTAGAACCGGGGTGAATAGAATAAGAGTATGAGCCTCATCAAGAATTGTGTTTCTCAAGTTATCCACGCTAGGCACACACAACCTACCTTGATACCTAATGGCACCTCTCCTCCTTAGGAGAAAACGTCCACCTTGCTATCTCTCACCAAGGCCTTCAATTCTAAGAAGGACTGATCAAGATCTTGCTTTGCTTTTACCTCATCAACCAAGGAAAATTTAGAGCCATATACAACCACAATACCACCATTATCAACCTCTTCCAACCTAACTCTTAATCTAGCAAATCGATGAATCTCTCCGGCCACCTCTTTGTCCCTATTATCAACACAAGCTAGGCTACCCACAAACACCCTACTCAAAGCATCAACTACAATATTAGCCTTACCGGAGTGATAATGTACACTCGTATCGTAGTTTTTAAGAAGCTCTAACCACCTTTGTTGTCTCTAGTTGAGGTCTTTTTGAGTGAACACATTTTGTAGACTCTTATGATTGGTGAACACATCAACATGCATTTCATACAAATAATTATGACAAATTTTCAAAGCAACTACCACGATGGCCAATTCAAAATCATGAGTTGGATAATTCATTTTATACACCTTGAGTTGTCTAGAAGCATAGGCCATTACCTTACCATTTTGCATCAAAACACAACCCAAACCAATTCGTGAGGCATCACAATACAGAACAAACCCCTCCAACCCTTCCGGTGGAGATAAGATAGGTACGAAGACAAGCTTATCCTTTAAAGTTTGGAATCTCTTTTCAAACTCATTGGTACACACAATTTTTGCCTTCTTTTGGGTCAACTTAATTATGGGAGAATCAATAGAAGAGAACCCATTCTCAAACCTCCAGTAGTAACCCGCAAAGCCCAAGAAGCTTCTAATATCCGATGGGGTCAAAGGAATGGGCCAATTTCTAATCACCTTTGTGTTTTAAGGATCAAACTTAATACCATCCCTTGATACCACATGACATAGAAAGGCAGCCTCTTTCAACCAAAATTCATATTTCTCATACTTAAATGGCTCAATCTTTGTAGTACTACCCTAAATGGCTCAAATGGTCCTCCTCACTATGAGAATAGATCAAAATATCATCAATGAAAATCACCACAAAAAATCAAGGTAGGGTTTAAAGACCCTATTCATAAGATCCATGAAGATAGCCGATACATTAGTCAACCTAAAAGACATAACCACATATTCATAATGCCCATACCTAGTCCAGAAGGCCATCCTAGAAATGTCACACTCCCTTACCTTTACTTGATAATACCTGGACCGAAGATCAATCTTAGAGAAGTGACTAGCCCCTTGAAGTTGGTCAAATAGATTATCAATCAAGTTATTCTTTATGGTGACACTATTAAGTTGGCGGTAGTCAATGCACATTCTAAGAGACCCATCTTTATTCTTCACAAACAACACCGGTGCACCCCAAGGTCATTGGCTAGGCCTAATAAAACTCTTCTCTAGCAGGTCCCTCAATTGCTCCTTCAACACGTTTAACTCTGCCGGGGCCATATGGTAAGGGGAATTGAAATAGTTTGAGTATCGGGAAGGAGGTTTATACCAAAGTCTATTTCCCTTTCAGGAGGAACACCAGGAAGGTCATTAGGAAAGACATCAAGAAACTCATTTACCACCGCACCCAACTCTATAGGAAGGACTTTGGACTCAACATCCCTAACCCTCACAAGAT
>DF364738.1:0-13272 GCA_000787875.1 Solanum virginianum | reverse complement strand
ACATGATGTCACCATGTAGGAACCAGTGCCCAAGTTGATCATCCTCCTCCATGTGGCTAGTTTGGTGCTATTAAAGCTAGTTGGTGAGTCCTCCACTTCAGGGACCTAGTCTATGCTTCTTCTATTATGTATTGTGACATTCATCCTTATTGTTATGTTGACTATGAGCGTGAGCGCGATTACTTTTTCTTGGCCCTCGCTCCTATATATGTATTAGAGGTGTTTGTCGGACATGTTAAGTATCTATGATATGAATTTAACTCTTGTCTTTTGACCATGATTTTGTTCAAGCTTTTCCCTTAGCCCCATTTTTCCCATTCTATTATCTTTGATACTTGATTTATTGCTTCCGCGACCAAGGATGTGTAATGATGCTTTATGAGGCTGGCTTAAGGTCCCTTTGGGTTTCCCTTATGCTGTGTCACATCTAGTTGTGGTAAGTTTTTCCCCTAACAATTATTCTTTACTATCCTAGATCATGCCAAATACTAGAGGAATATGGGCCTACACTTCCGAGGATCAACCCACCAATGGTGAGCTCCGGGATCTCTTACTATGCTCGCCCATGTGGTTGTCAATGAAGTCCAACAAGGAGGCCCAAGCCCCTCATGCTACTAACCCAGGAGCTAGGGTAAGAGACTTTATGAGGATGAATCCTTTGGTTTTCGATAGGTCAAAGTGGATGAAGATCTACAAAAGTTCATTGATGAGGTCTACAAAATCTTGAATATCATGGGTGTTGGGCCAAATGAAAAGGCAAAGTTGGCGACATACCAACTTAAAGAGGTAGCCCAAATTTTGTGTTAGCAATAGAAGGGTGAGAAGTGGATTGGTAATGTGGTGCTTTGGGAGGAGTTCAAATTGGCCTTCCTTAATAGATTTTTCCCTCTTGAGCTTAGGGAAGCAAAGTTGGTAGAGTTTATGAACTTGAAACAAGGTGCTATGAGTGTGAAAGAGTATGCCCTCAAATTTAATCAACTTTCAAAGTATGCTCCCCTTTTGGTGGCCGATCCTAGATCTAGGATGAATAAGTTCATGATAGGGGTCTCTGACTTGGTAAGTGAAGAAGGTCGATCTACCATGCTAATTAGTGATATGGACTTATCTCAGTTGATGACCTATGCTGAGCGAATAAAGGAGGAAAAATTAAGGAAAAGAAGGGGGCATGAGGCCAAGAGGGCCCATTTTGAGGGTAAATTCCTAAAGGGTGCTAAATTTGGTCAAGGCCAAGGGCCTCATCATACTACTAGTAGGGGGTTTACCAATGATTTCTCTAGGCCTCAAGGTGTCGGTGGGATGGCTCATATAAAGGCCTTAAATGTGGAAGGAGCCATAGAGGCCCATGTTTGAAGAGTTCTAATGCATGCTATGAATGTGGGGAGCTTGGTCACAAGAAGGTAGATTGTCCAAGAAATCGTGGCAAGGTCTGGGGTACTAATGTAGTCCCATTGGGGAGAGGTGGTTCTCATGATGGTGCCCCAAGGCACAATCAATTTTATGCTCTACATGGAAGGATGGATAAGGCCCCCAATATTGTTACTAGTATATTGAAAATCTTTGACTTTGATGTGTATGCTTTGATTGATCTGGGTGCCACTCTTTCCTTTGTTACACCTTTTGTTGCAAAAAAGTTTGATGTTATCCCCGAGTTATTGCATGAGTTATATTACTCCTATTGGTGCCTCTATTATTGCTAGGAAAGTTTATTAGAGTTGTCCTATTTGCATTTTGCATAAGTTGTTGCCTTGTGATCTTGTTGAATTAGACATGGTAGATTTTGATATCATACTAGGGATGGATTGGTTGCATGCCTACTAAGCTTCCATTGATTGCAGAACCCGTAGGGTCATTAGATTTTGATATCATACTAGGGATGGATTGGTTGCATGCCTACTAAGCTTCCATTGAGTGCAGAGCCCGTAGGGTCATGTTTCAATTTCCTAATGAACCCGTCCTTGAATGGGAAAGTCAAGATGTGGTGGTCAAGGGTAGATTCATTTCGTGCATTAAAGCCTATAAATTGATTTCTATAGGATGTTTGTATCATCTTGTGAGGGTAAACGATGTGGAGTCCAAAGTCCCTTCCATTGAGCTGGTCCCCATTGTAAACTAGTTTCTTGATGTCTTCGCAAATGACTTTTTTGATGTCCCTCCTGAAAGGGAGATAGATTTTTGCATAGATCTCCTTCCCGATACTCAATCTATTTCTATTCCCCCTTATTGTATGACCCTGATGGAGTTGGAGGAGTTAAAGGAGTAATTAAAAAATTTGTTGGAAAAGGGATTTATTAGACCTAGTTAATCTCCTTGGACTGCTCCAGTGTTGTTTGTGAAAAAGAAAGATGGGTCACTTAGGATATGCATTGATTACCAGCAACTTAATAGGGTCACTATAAATAATAGATATCCTCTTCCAAGAATTGATGATTTGTTTGACAAATTGCAAGGGGCTAGCTTCTTCTGTAAGATTGATCTTTGGTCCGGGTATCATCAAGTGAGAGTGAGGGAGTGTGATATTCCCAAGATAGCTTTCCAGACTAGATATGGGCATTATGAGTTTATTGTGATGTCGTTTGGGTTGACTAATGCACCGGCCATCTTCATGGACCTAATGAATAGGGTCTTCAAACCTTGCCTTGATTCCCTTATTGTAGTCTTCATTGATGACATTTTGATCTACTCATAAGTAGGGAGGAGTATATGGGTCATGTGAGGGTTGTGTTGCAAAGGTTGAGGGAGAAGAGATTGTATGCTAAATATGACAAGTGAGAATTTTGGTTGAAGGAAGTGGCATTCTTGGGTCATGTGGTGTCTGGGAATGGTATAAAACTGGATCCTAAGAAAACCGATGTGATTAGGAATTGGCCTAGCCCATTGAACCCATTAGATATTAGGAGCTTCTTGTGCCTTGTGGGTTACTATATTAGGTTTGTGAATGGGTTCTACTCCATTGCTTCCCCTATGACCAAATTGACTCAAAAGAAGGCTAAGTTTGTGTGGACTAATGAATGTGAGAGAAGCTTTCAAACAGTGAAGGATAGGCTTGTGTCTACTCCTATGTTGTCACTATCGGATGGGCTTGAGGGTTTTGTTATGTAATGTGATGCACCTAGAGTTGATTTTGGTCGTGTGCTTATGCAAAATGGTAAGGTCATAGCTTATGCTTCCTGACAACTCAAGGTACATGAATGAAACTACCCTACCATGATCTAGAGTTACCCGCCGTTGTGTTTGTATTAAAAATTTGGTGTCATTATTTGTATAGGGTTCATATTGATGTCTTCACCGGTCATAAGATCCTTCAATATGTCTTCACTCAAAAGAATCTCAACTTGAGACAAAGAAGGTGGCTAGAACTTCTCAAAGATTATGACATAAGTGTGCATTATCACCCAGGTAAGGCAAATATGGTGGCAGATGCTTTGAGTCGGGTGTCCATGGGTAGCCTAGCTCATGTGGATAGTAGTGATAAGGAAATGGCTAGGGAGGTACATAGATTGGCTAGATTAGGGGTTAGGTTGGAAGAGGTTGGTGATGATGGTGTTGTGGTTATTGATGGGTCTAAATCTTCTTTAGTTGATGAGTTGATAGAGACTAGATTGGGGGTTAGGTTAGAAGATATGGATAATGGTGTTGTTGTGGTTGATGGTCCTAAATCTTCTTTGGTTGATGAGTTGATAGAAAAACAAGATCTAGACTCCTCGTTGCTTGAATTGAAGGCCTTGGTGAAAGAGGGCAAAGTAGAGGTTTTCTTCCAAGAGGGAGATGGTTCTCTTAGACACCAAGGTAGGTAGTGTGTGCCTTGTGTTGATGATTTGAAGGACAAAATTCTTGATGAGGCCCATAATTCTTCTTATTCTATCCACCCCGGTTCCACCAAAATGTATAAAGACTTGAGGGATATGTATTTGTGTGGAGGCATGAAGAGTTACATTGCCAAATTTATTTTTGGGTGCCATAGTTGTCAACAAGTCAAAGGCGAGCATCAAAGGCCGGGTGGCCTAATCCAAGGCATAGAGATTCCCACTTGGAAGTTGGAGGTGATTAATATGATTTTATGGTTGAGTTGCCCAAGACTAGAAAGGGTTTTGATTCCATTTGGGTGGTGGTTGATAAGATGACGAAATTGGCTCACTTTCTCCAGTTAAGACCACCTATATGGCTGAAGAGTATGCAAGGTTGTACGTCCATGAGTTAGTGAGGTTACATGGGGTTCCTTTATCCATCATATCCGATCATGGTGTACAATTTACTTCACACTTTAGGAGGTATTTTCGAAGGGGTCTTGGTACTAAAGTTCACCTTAGTACGGCCTTTCACCCTCAAATGGATGGCCAAGCCGAAAGAACCATTCCAACACTTGAGAATATGTAAGGGCTTTTTATTGGAGTTGAGGGGTAGTTAGGATGACCATCTTCCTTTGATTAAGTTTGCCTACAATAATAGCTATCGCTCTAGTATCGGTATGGCTCCTCTTGACGCTCTTAGTGGGAGACGTTTTAGATCACTGGTTGAGGTGGCTTATTTGGGACTGGATCTGGTTATGGAGGCCCTTGAGAAGGTTAAGATGATTAGGGAAAGGTTGATAACAGCCCAAAGTTGTCAAAAATCTTATGTCGATGTGAGAAGAAGAGACCATGATCCTATTGCCTATTGTTATGCATTATGATTATGATGCTCAATTATTGTTTACATTTCATCCTACATACTTAGTACATTCAAACATACTAATATATACGCTATGCTGAGGCCTTAAGGAGGGTTGGCAAGGTAGCTCATGAATTGAAGTTGCCTAGTGAAATGAATTTGGTTCACCCGGTGTTCCATGTTTCAATGTTGAGAAAATGTGATGGTGACCCTAATGCTATTGCGCTTCTTAATGTTGAAGGTGTTGTTGAGGATAACTTGACCTATGAGGAGGTTCTGGTTTAGATGCTAGTAACTTGACTTATTAGGAGACTCCAGTTCAGATTTTGGATAGGCAAGTGAAGAGATTGAGGAACAAGAAGGTGGCATCCGTTAAGGTCCTTTGGAGGAAGTAACAAACCGAAAGTGCTACTTGGGAGGCCGAATTGGACATGCAAAAGCGGTATCCTTATCTCTTCCACTCCACTCAAGCCTAAGGTACTAATTCTAAGTCCCCTATGTGATTTCAAGTCTTATGATTCAGCCCGTATTTCATGCATATGAATTCATGTTTAAGTTGGACAAGTTTATGATGATATAACATTTACATTGAGATTTTGAAAATGGTGTTTTAAATGTAATGTTGCACTTTAGTTGGGGCTGGTTTGTTTATGATCATTCTTGTCTTGTATGTCTCTTTTACATTCAGGGATGAATAATCCCAAGGGGGAGATATTGAAATGACCTCGAAAAGTGGTTGAAAACGTGGCTCAGAATGCATGGAATTTTAAATTCCATATATCTTAAAATTCATTTGTTATTTCAAAAATCCAACTTCATATTCTTGTTTAGGGGGTCTAAATTAGGGGGAGGAGTGTCTAACCCCGATTTTAGAGGAACCGTAGCAAAATTTGATTTTTCCAAAATTTCAATTTCTAGAGGCGATCCGCGACAGCTCAGCGATGCATCTCTATTGCAGAGTAGTGTTAATTTTTCCTAGTTTGTTGTTTCGGTCCAAGACTTAAGTCTTGGGCCTAACTATTCCCAAGCGTGTTTACCTATACTTAGTCATATTTCACCCTCATATCATCTAAAATATTTTGCAATACTCACTCAAACACTTAGTCATATTTTCACTCCCAAACTCAAGTTCCAAACCGTCGTCCCAAGCTAAGGTTCTCCTTCAAGGTTCTTCTTCAAACTTCAAGTCTTCATCTCCAATCTTTACCAAGGTTATATCTAAGCCAAGTAATTTGGGTTTCTTTCATGGGTTCCTTTCACCCATGATACCCAAGCCTCCTTTTACATAAATTGTATGATTTAAAGTTTATTTGCAAATGGGTTTTAATCATTATGAACTTCACTGCACACTATGTAAAATCTATGTATAGTTGTGGCAGTTGTTTTCCATGTTTTGAGCTATAAATTTTTGATCTATTGTAAGATTTGAGGAGGAATTTTGATGTGTATGTCATGAGGGTGTTGCTAGGTGTTGATTGATGGTTTTACAATGGATTTTCTTGTATTATTTCATCTCTATTTTGCACGGTTTTATACTACAACTTCACACCCTCGAAGTGTTTGATGAAATGTCCGGATGTGATTTCTTGAGTAGTTGAAGGTCCAAAGCATGAGATATGATATGAATGACTATATGAATATGAAATGAGTTTATGTATATGATACTCTATATAAAGTGTTACATTAGACCATACCTGATCAGGGGGAACAAGACTCCAGATAACCATGTTGGGGGTTTATACTCATCAACCATGTGAGGGGCTTATACTTCGTCATCGTGTTGGTAAGGTGTGATTACCATCAACCATGTGAGTGGTTTATACCACACAACCACCAAGGGATTTATACCTTGAATAGCTAGCTTGGTCTCTTCTACACATATGATATCCTATATGAGCATGAGTTACTTAAGCATATTTTACCTAAGCATTGATCACACATGACATATTGTATATTATGCCTATTGCTTAATATTATGCATTTTCATTATGATGCCTACTTATTGTTGCATTTCATCCTGCATATACATTCATCATTATTGTTATTTTAACTATGAGGGTGAGCCTTGTTACTTTGTCTTAGCCCCTACTCTTATCTATGTATTGGAGGTGTTTGTTGGACCTGTTAAGTATTTATGATATGAGTTTAACTCTTATATTTTGACCATGATTTCGTGCAAGATTTTCCCTTAGCCCTATTTTCCCATTCTATTATCTTTGATGCTTGATTTATTGCTTCCGCGGCCAAGGATGTGAAATGATACTTTATGAGGCTTGCTTGCGGTCACTTTGGTTTTCCCTTGTGCCATGTCACGTTTAGGCCCTAGGCCTGGGTTTTGACACTAGATCACATATATTACAATCTATAATTTATTTCACAAATCATGATATCACCATATGAGAAATTAATCAATCCAAAATCTTATGATCAAAGCCTATGATGATACAATTCTACCCCAAGTACTCAATTCCACACACATAGGAGTATACAAGGTTCAATCGTACTTAATAAAAAGTTAGAAGTCCACTTGTCTTCGATAAAGTCTTGAATCAAGCTAAAGCCAAAGCTTTCCCCTTTCTGTGATATTCTAAATTACCAAAATATATTCAATATAAGTATCACAATCACATAACGAATCTAATGGCACTAAAATAAATTAATTTGGGTGAGAGAAGGTAAAATGATTAAAAACATCTCATGTCAAAAAATGTATTCGAAATTTGAAAATTGATACATGAAAATGTTCCCTAAGTAATAAGGATCTCAATAGTGAAAGCCATCTTGAAAATGGAGTTAAAATGAGAGAGAAATCTTCAATTTCGTATTAGTAATCAAAGTCCAAAAAATCCCAAAATTACAAGTTAAAAACTCAATGTAATCAATAGAAATTGAAGAAATAGGTTACAAAATAGTTACCCAATTGATTTTCCTTGAAAAATCTTGAAGCTCCTCTTTGAAATGAAGGTTGGAATATTAAAAATGGTGGAATATATTTGATAAAACATGGCACTTCAAAAAAACATTTACTATTCAGGCACTTTTTATTATCTACGAATGCAGGGAGATATTCGCGAATGCGAAGACAAGTGGCCTGTAAAGCTCCGCGAATGCAGTGGGACCTCCCATGAATGCATAGGACTAGGCTCAAAAGCTCCATGAATGCTGCCCTCCTCCTGTGAACGTGGAGGTCCATACTGTTTGACCTCTACAAACGTGGATTTGGAGCCGTGAACGTGGAGAAGGGACCAAGATGTACCGAAAACCAGCTAAAAACCAGCAAATGCAGCATAGGACAAATCATAAATAGGACCTTCGAGATTCATTCAGAATGCCATGCACACAAACCATAGATGCCCTACAAAAAATGATGTTTTAGACTCAATGGAACCGTCATAATTCAAACTTGAGACCCGTTGGTCCAAAAGTCTAACAATAGCATTCAAGCCATTTCTAGCGTTAGCTTTAACACTCGAAACCATTAGAATTGTCAGAATTTTGATCTAAGCCTCCGAACTCCTAATGTTGACCAAATACAAATTAGGTGACTTATTTCATCACGACAGGGGGATTCTATCTCCCACGAGGGATTCGTCCCACCATTATATAGGTATTGGTCGAGTGTCATAGGACCAACACTATACTTAGGATCAAATGTCACATTTTGACCTAGGATGACGTTCGGGTGCCATGATTCAGCAAGGGTTCCACTGTTCTACACATGTTCCACTTGAGCATCGTTTGGCACCTTGGTCTTGTATGGGCGTACCACTTTGGCATATGGGGGCTCAGGGGGTGTACAAGCATATATAGCAGGGCTTTGCACTCGTGTACCACTCGAGACCTTGACTATGAGATACTAAGTGTATGGTTTCAGTTATGATTCTATCGGTTGGGTTGTGATAATATGCTTAATTCTTTCTATTGGGATACGACGATGTCACTAATATACTAACTCTTGGGCAAGGTTTAGATTTGCTAGTTTTATTGTAGTTTACTATATTTGCAGACCGCAGGGGCCCCATGGCATCTAGGTGGTGAAGGTACATTTTTCTCATGGTGCAGGTCCAGGTACTAGCTACGGTCGTTAAGTTGGGGGCTCATAGGCATCTTCAGGAGGCTTTGGTGAGCATCAACAACTTTGGACATTCTATATTATCCTTCTATTTTTTGTGGCCATGTTTTATATCCAGACATTAGCCCTGTAGAGTAGAGTTAGCTTGTGTACATAGGAGTTCCTTCCGGTTATGTATATTATTATTATTACTATTATTATTTTGTATATATATATACATGAGTATGTGCTTGGGTCTTTAATAGCTCTGTGCAGATGTCTTCCAGGTTTTGGGTAGTGTGTTTTGATTATATACATATTGCTAGTATTGCTATGTTAGAGATTCAGGAAATGTTTTATGGGTTGGGTTGGTTGGCTTGTAGGCGGGATCTAATAGGTGTTGTCATGACCTGAGAATCAAGTTGTGGGAAAAATGATCGAAAAATTAATCCAAAGCATCCAAGCCAAGTTCGCAATGTTTGAAAATGGAGGAAACATTCAAGAATCGGTGTGTAGGGGTCTGAAAATCCCTTTCTAATATCCCCATCATGAAATCCAAAAAATTTTACCAGCCTTCGCTATAGCGAGGTTGCTAAAGCATCCAGGCCTTTGCTGTAGCGAGGCATGACCAGAACATAATAAAAACTCACTTCAATCATTTCAATACTAGAAATCAACACTCAGAATTTATTTCGGAACCTCATACACACAAACCATATATGTAACCCCACTAAATCTAATGTTACAGACTCAATGGAATCGTTAGATACTGAATCTGAGGCCTCCTACCCCTGGAACCAAATTAAGCATCTTAATTCTAACTTTGGCCACTTCAAACATCAAAATGACACTAGAGCATTGAAAAATTATGGCAAAGCTGCTTTTACGACTAAAATTATCTCCTCAGACTGTTGGAACAATAAGAAAGTCTATCCGAGCATTGAAACTTAGAACGTTCACCCAAGTCAATTCAAACTCAAACTTAAACTCAATTTCCCACTCTGGATCGGAAATCCATGTAACAACTCCGAATTTGATTCCACCAACTCTCCTAGACCAATTGTGATATTCCAAAATTGATGAAATATACGAAATTCCATTCCGACACTTTAATCTTCAAACTCAAAATTTCAAAATTTGGCAATTCAAACCTCAAAAATCCAATCATTAGAGAAATGTCAACATTACATGAATTTTTCAAAAACCAACTTTTAGAAACAAACAAATGTGATCAAGGCATCAAATGAGAGAGGAAAAGATAATAATTATATCAAATATGATTTCATCCATTTATCCCTGTATGTGATCGACTGAGGTATTGTCTGGAGTCCATTATTTTTATCTTAATAGAACATAAGTAAGTTTTGTTACTTTTATAAATAATATTTTATATCTGATATTTGAAATTTTAAGCCTTTAAAAACATCTATTTTTCCCCTTTGAAATTTTATTGCTGTAAGAGAAATAACTTCTGCAAAATATTTTAAAGAAAATAATTTGCCTGGTGTTTGGTAACCCAGAAACAAACAACTTTCTTTGAAAGCTTAATAATAATATTGTCAAATATAACTTTTTTGCATAAGAAAGTTTAATAATATTTATAATTAATAAGCATCATTACAAACCAGGTTATCATAGATCATACAAACATTAGAACTAGTTACCAGTAACATCTAATTTACATCTATTACAACTAGTTGGATGATGACTCCTTTGTAGCTTCGCAAAATTTTAATCCAATCATTGCACAATAAATTCTTCTTCATCCAGTTTAGTCTCTCTATAGGGTTATTCTTGATTGTTAGGGACTGCATCTCCTGGATTAAGGTACTACAATCCGATATAATATTACTGAATGATTCATGTCCTCCCCTTACGCATGTTGAGTCTGATATAACTTTAATGTCTATCAGCTGCGTAATGTATGCTAATTTTAATCCATGAAAAATAGCAATGATCATAGCGTGCATTGCACTTGTAATAGTTATTTTGTAGTTGAAATGCCTACAAGACATTTACCTTGTCAGTCTCTTAGGACTTCTCTTTCTCCACCTCCAAAAGATCTAGTATAATGCACCATAAGTTGGAAAATCAGAAAAATGAAGAAAGTGGAAAAAAAATTTCTCAGGTGCAAATTTCTTCTTCCAAATTTTCTATCTTCCCATTCATTTTCTATGTGCCCTTCTTCCTCCAATTCTTTCCCTAGTCCAGTCTACAATTCATAGAGATTTCCATAAGCCATAGATTTGGGGGGTGGCCTTATGGATGACATTTGGAGTTAGGAAATGTTTAGAAAATTTAGTTGATTGTACGAATGGTTTTATGGGTTGTTGTTGGATAGATGGTTTATAGATCGAGCCCACGGATGAGATTTATAGAATGTAAAAATGGGACTTGATAGGATGAACCAAATATAGATCTTAGTAACGTTTACAACTCGTGGACTGGGTTCGTAGAAATCATAGACTTTGAGGTAGGGACATGGCATAAGGGGTCTGTAGAATAAATATATGTCTCATAAATACCTTTCCACATTAAAATATATTTCAAAATATGACCTAGCTAGTTGATCCATATATAGCACATATTCATGATACCCACTTAGCATGATAGAGTCTACCATGATAAGTAGATTCTCCTTTTTCCTATCAATGGGGAGACGTCAAAATGTTATGTAATATCCTCCATGGTCTTATTATAAGTTATGGTTGTAATTCTCCACATATGATATGCTTTCTTATGATTTATGTTTTGACTACTTAAGACTCATGAATTATGATGTTTCCTGTTATGATTATACTATGCATTGGTCATATTGATGATTACTTATGCTTCGAATTTATTCACCTTCACACTATTTACATTGATCAATTGCATACTTGATGTATGACTCATTGCATTGCTCACATAGCTACTACATGTAAGACCCCACTTATGAGGAGTGTGGAAGGTCAGGAAAGAAAGCCTTGAAAAAATTTAAAACTGTGAGATTTTATGAAGGGGTTTACGGCCAGTAAGTCGTGGTACGACCCATAAAGTGGGTTCGTGAAACCCGACAGACTTGGTGAAATTTTGGATCCTTTGAAATTCAATCTATGACTCATCAGATGATCTGTAAATTCATCTATGAATCATAGACCATATCATAGAATGAAAATCAGAGAAGGGGTCTTTGAGAATCTATAAGATGAAACACTATCTATGACTTGTAGAATGATCTATGAGTCGTAGATCATGTCGCAGAGAGAGGATCAGAGAAAGAGGATTCTCTGATGTTTAGAGGAGGGCCATTAAATGAAACCCCATCTTTGGTCCATAGATTGGTCTACGGCCTGTAAGCGGGATCTTGTAGACTTGTCTGATGAACCTTTAAAAGGGGTAATTTGGTCATTTCTAAGCATATCATGCCCATATTATGTCGTTTTGACCTTCAAAGGAACCCTTTATCAGTCCCAAAGCCCTAATCCCATTCATTTTCCTTCCCACCCTTATTTTCTAAGTCCCAACCTCTCTCTCTCAAATAATCAAGCTCAAGAAGAAGGAACAAGCTAGGGTTTTTGTTCTTCTACTCCAAGTATGGTTCTCTCTATTAAGTTAATAAGTTATGTGGGTTTTGATCACAAGCTCAACCATTTCTCCTTTAAGTCTCTTTTACAAAACTATGGGTATTTGTAAAGATTTTATGAACTTTTTGCATGCCTTGACTATGAAGAAACTACGATGACATTTGATGAGCATTATGTTGTTTGTCTTTGAATAATATTATGAAATTACAAGCCATGAAAAATATGTGATTTAAGATGAGGGTTTTTGATGCCCTAGCTATGTTTTGTTATAATAAGGTGGGATATTTTGCATGTTTTGAAAAAGGGATTTTCACTAATCCTCTCATGTGTAAAGATGTTGTTCTTGCATGGTTTTGAGCAAGAATGTATACCTACCATATTTTACTAAATTATGAACCAAGCTTCTTACCTTGACAAGACCTTATGGTAAGATATGCGATTTACGAAAGATATGAATTGCAAAGGTCTATTATGTATGCTATGAATTATGAGAATGTTCTGAAAATTTATGAGTCCTATCTTTGATACGATGAAGCCTTGGTTTTTATGAGATACTCCATGAATTATTAGAATATTAAAATGCTTTCTAGATCATCATAATAAGAATAGTTTAAGCATTTATTGGAATTATAAACTAGCACTAAGCGTATCTTGGTAAATAACCATTGTCGCATAAATATGTTGCCACCATAGGATTGTAAACTTGCTAATGAATCAATATATCTTAAGTTGCGTGATTAACTAAAATAGGTGATATTCCCGTACGACACATGTGACTCATATACCGAAATAGGAGATGTTCCTGTAAGGTTAACCAATCACAAGCTGACAAACCCCCTTCTCCTAAATGTTTAGTATGTCTTGAAGAAATAGAAACACACTTAGTCAATATTGGAAATCTTGAACATGTGAACATCCCTTCACGTATATGTATTTACAACATTATCTTGGTTTCTAAAATTTTTTGAAAGTTGGCACATAATCTCCGAATTCTCCAGAAAATCACAA
>DF364740.1:0-23193 GCA_000787875.1 Solanum virginianum | reverse complement strand
TGATGTAGATATGGTTCATCCGGTTCTTCATGCTTCTAGGTAGATGTGATGTGTTGGTGACTTTAGTGTTATAGAACTCTTTGAGGTTGTGGATGTTAAGGAGGGTAAGTTGGCTTAAGAGAAGGTCCCAGTGGGGGTGTTGGATGGATGAGTGGAGAAGTTGATTGATAATGATGTAGTGTTCTTCAAGGCCCTTTGGGGAGAGTCGTCTATTCGTATGTGTCTCTCGGGGAGCTAGAGTGGGTATGAAGGAGCAATATCCATATCTCTTTCATTCTATTCAAGCTAATGATAACATGTCAAGTCCTTTTTATAATTTCAAGTCTTGCATTTCAGCCCCTATGTCATTCATATGCATTCATGTTTAAGTTGACAAGCTTAAGATGATTTTACACTTATGCTGAGATTTTGAAAACATGGTGTTTTAAATGTAATATTGCATTCTTTTTAGGGATGATTTGTTTATGATTACTCTTGTCATATACATTTCTTTTACATTTGAGATGAATGTTCCCAAGGGGGAGATATTGTAACGACCCTAAAAAGTATCCGAAAATATGGGTCGGAAGTGTTCAGAATCGTAATTTCCATATATCTAAAAATTCATTCATTATTTCAAAAATCCGACTTCATATTCTTGTTTAGGGGGTCAAATTGAGTGGAAAATGGATCTAAATCGAATTTTAGAGTAAATGCTATTTAGGAGGATCAACTTTGAAAGGACATATCTCTTAGCACACAAAGAATTGAGTAGTCCCCAACCTACTAACTTAAGCCATTTGAATTAGCTTTCCAACGCACTTCATTTCACCTCATTCCGAGTTCAGATGAAGGATTTATGCCCATTTTAATAAAACTCATTTGTGTAGAAAATGCAGATTTCCAGTGAGCATATGCGTCGCCTACGCGACTCGGACCTGTGTTATTTTGCCCCTGTTTTTTTTTTATTTCGGTCCAAGACTTTCAACTCTTGGGCCCAAGGGTTCCCATACGTGGTTTTACCTATACTTAGCTTTATTTCACCCTCATATCATCCTCAACATTCTTTTTAGCATATTTTGAGCTTCAAATCTTGGATCTAATATTGGATTTGATGAGAGTTTTTGATATAAATGTCTTAGGGGTGTTGCAAGGTGTTGATTAAAGGTTTTACCATTGATTTTCCTGCATGATTTCATCTCTAAATTGCATGCTCTTTTACTCCCATTACATACCCCCAAGGTGTTTGATAAAATGTTTGATTATGATTTCTTGAGAAATGAAGGTCCAAAGCATGAGATATGATATGAATGATGTTATGATGATGAAAATAGCTTATGTATATGATATAATTGACTATATAATGATGAAATGAACTTATGCATATGATGTACTCTATATAAAGTGATGCAAGACTATGCCCGATCTGGGGGACAAGAGCCCGAGTAACCTAGAATGAGGGTTAATACTCATCTCCACCAGGGTGACGGGGTGGTATCGTCATCAACCTAGATAGGGGCTTATACTTATCAACCAAGATGGGGGTTCATACTCATCCACCTAGGTGATAGGGCGGCATAATCACCAACCGAGATGGGGGTTCAAGAAAAACTATGTAAAGTAAATACTCTATTAGGTTAGAATTATCTCATTAAAAAATATTTGACAACAATAGATCCCCTAAAGAATCTCGAGTATTTAGACCTAAGAATCCACCTTGAAAAACAATTGAGAATATTAAAAAATAATACAATAATAAGGTGCAATTTTAGTAGAGGGGAGCATACGCTACATTCCGAAGACAAACAATATAATATAGTAATAGACTTAATAATAAATTTTAGTGAAAAAACCCAAGAAAATAATAAAACCATAATAAGGCTACTTGACCTAATAGAAAATACTCAGAACAAACAGAAAAAGATACTAGACAAACTCGAGCAAAACTTTGATTTTCTAAAATCGCAAGAATTTGAAATAGACATAAAGATTCAATATTTGAAAAAGTTTAATATTAAAAAAATACCTACGAAAGTCGAAATAGAAAAATTGGTTAGGACAGTAACAAAAAAACCCAAAGAATTAGAAGTCAAGACAACGCAGCTAGTAACAAAACTAACAGGACAAGTAGAATCAGTAACGACTGAGATTAACAAATTAAAAAAGATAGTAGCAAAGCTTGAAGAAATCTCTCTTTCATGAACGATCTAGAATGACTGAGATCAACGAATTAAAAAAGATAGTAGAAAAGCTTGAAGAAATCTCTCTTTCATGAACGATCTAGACCCCATTTACGCCAAGGCACTAAATTTTACATTAAAATTTCAAACTGATCCATAAGGATTTTCAAACTATATACCCCAAAGCAAGTCTGATGAAGTTATTATTAAACAGAACAATACTATAATAGCACTATTATTAGAAATAAATACAAAATTAGATAAACTTCTTAAATCAAAAGACGAAGTAGCAGAACAACCAAGAAATACTGACGTAGATAAATTAATAGTTCAACTAGAAAATATCGAAATAACACTAGAAAAAGACAGACCAAAGCTGACTAGAAAACCTCAACTATGGACCTGAACAACTTAAGAAAGACCAAGAGTAAGTTTTTTGGAAAATAAAATAGGAAATAACCTTCTAACAAGAATCCTATTACGAAGTAGACAAGAAAGTCAAAATCAAGAGTTAAATTAGGTAATCGACATGGACATGGACTTAAGAATTTTCCAACAAAACCAATTAAAATTATTAAATCCTAAGACATTATATAGGTAATTGACATGGACATGGACTTAAGAATTTTCCAACAAAACCAATTAAAATTATTAAATCCTAAGACATTATATAATACAAAATATTTCTTAAGAAATACCCAGCTATATAGACATTATCGAGAAGAGCAATTATTAGCCATAGGAAACGAGATAGCAATAATACATATAATTAATCCAGAACCATTTAAAACGATAATAAATACTAGAATGACTCTCATGCACATGAGATTAATTATAATTGGATTAAAAGAACTAACTAGAAATAACTTGGGCACTAAAGTATTAATTGCAATATATGATGATAGATGGTCTGATCTAAAGAAATCCATCATAGGAATAACCGAGGTAGATATGACGAACAATGGAGGAATATTCTATATTGGCCCCGATTGCATGCTAAACTTGAAAGAATTCGGAAAAAAATATGAAAATAGGAATAAAGACTAAAGGTTATGAAGAAATAGAGAGAAGTAATAATCTATTAGTGTGTGTAGGATTTATTGAAAAAATGACCTTAAGTAGTGGTACAAAATTTAGGATTAAGATAGATGATGTAGTTGAAGTAATGGGTGATAAAGGAATAAAGCTAATAAAACCAATAAAGCTAAATCTAGAAGAACATACAGGGTAAGAATGAAGGCGAAAAGACGGTATGAAGAGAATACAAGTGCAACATTTAAATGTAAAGGTTGTAAGTTAGGAGCAATGAATTGTACTTTAAAAAATATGAATTTAGAATGATAACTTAGGATATAGAGATCAACAAAAAATCCAAACAAAACTAGATGACCTTGACAAAATTGTTAATAAAATATATGATACTGATGAAGAAATAGAATTGGATTTGATTATAAGTCAAAAAGAATTTATGGAATCTACTAGTTCTAGCCCGTTTTAACGAACGATACAATAGAATACAGTAGATACGAGTACCAGGAATGTACCATGAAGAAGAGTCTTTAGGGAAAAATCTTGAAATAATAACAGAAAACGTAAAATCGATAGGAAAAAGAATGCCAATTGAAGAACCAATTAAGTTACAAGAAGGGGGTAACAAAGTAAAAATATTAAATATAGCCACGCACGACCCACAAATGTGGAACACAGTCATAGACCTTTGGAAAGGAATAGTTGTAGCAGACTATATAAAGGCATATCAAGATACAGACATAGAAACAATATAAAAATATATGGAGATTTTCTTAGGAGAATCCGCGAAAGCGCAATGGGAAGCTTATAAATCTAACTTTCCACAAGAATTTTAGGCCCTAGTAAATATAGGAGCTAATCCTTATAATTTTACTAATAAGATACATAGTTTGATAACGGGAGAAGATCCGAATAGTGGATTAGTAATACTACAAAGAAATGCTCTAATAAAACTAGAATAATTAAGTATTACAAGTTGGTTCTATATAAAAATTATTTTTAAAGATTATTACTATTATTATACAATTAGTGGAAATCCGTTTGACGAAGAATTAAGAAAGAAGCGATTTAATAAATTACCTGGAATTTTGGGTCAAGAAATAGAAGAAAGATGATATAAAAGAGAAGGAGTAATCCAAAATCCAAATGCTAGATGGTCAATATGACATAGGGTTGTCATGACCCAAAATGGTTCATGAGTGACACCCACACGTAACCTCCAAAGTAGGTGAACCAATGATATAAATCCCAACCTATGTAGTTGTTCAACTTATAAAATACAAGAATAAAAAAACCTACAATTTCTATTACATAACATTTCTCAAAACCTGAAAGTCACCACATCAAGGACACTAGTCTCAAATACTAAGTCTAAGAATATCAACATCCAAAATGAATGAATAAGTAGTTTATGTCCGAAAGCTAAGAACAACATGACAAGACTAATACGATCCAATTCGAGCTAGAAAGTTAGCTCACCTTGAGATCTGCTATACCAATGACTAGCTAGAGAAGATGGCAAGTTGAAATTGATGAAACACTCACTGTACTCCACAAAAGCAAAATAAAGAAAAATACAAGTAGGAGTCAGTACGAGCCACGTGTCCTAAGTATGTATCGTCGGCCAACTCCAAATAGAAATTAATATGCATAAAATAATAGCAGAAAATCAACTATAACACTTAACATATGGCAACAGCAAGAGACAAGTACACAACCAATCAACGATATCAATAATACACATAAAGACTCAGGCCTCCACATCACACTTATATTGGGTGCCATGTTTCGGCACGATAATAATAAAGAAAAACATGTTAAAATAATATATATATATATATATGTGTGTGTGTGTGTGTGTGTCGGAACGTGACACCCGATCCTATATTATATACGTGTCAAAACGTGACACCCGATCCTATAATATATATGTGTCGGAACGTGACACTCGATCCAATATATATAATTCATTATTCTTTATCATTACTTCTCACTTCATTAAAAATATTTTATCAAGCCTTCTTTATTCAAGGCATCACTTTGAGAGATCAAGTTTCAGATTATGGGTTTCATGGTCTTGGGATTGCAGACCAATCACAACAATATACCAGTCAACTAAATCACGACAATTAAATGCATAGAAAATATCACGGATTATGGATTTCAAGGTCTTGGGATTGCAGACCAATCATAATAATATATCAGTCAACCAAACTACAATAATTAAGTGCATAGAAAATATCACAGCTTTACTCAATGACTATCAATCATTATTAAGAGTCTCTCTATTAGATAGAACAAACCATAACCTATCTCGAATCAAAGAATAAAAGCCAAGCTAATTCACACTGCGTTTTCCTTCCTCAATGCCTCAGGACCCTTTGAATCTATCAAATATTTAACATTCATAAGAAAACAAGTCCATTGACACCCATGTTACTACATGTATAGCCTGGACCTAAAAACTCACCCAATCCTATAATCAATTTTTATAAAGTTCAAGTCTAGGGTTAAGTCTTAATTCGTCTCATTAATATAACTCTAATTATATTCATATTATCTAATACTCCTAACATCGAATCACCTACATTAATATATCAAATTTTGGATGATAATAATGTACGAAATTTTAACAGAAACTAGACATGAAATGAATGACACCAACCTGTCTTATAAGCCTTATCACTAGCCCTAAATTATACTATCATCATTGCCTAGACAATGGACCATTAATTCTAACGGCAAAATAAATCAGACTGCTAATAATAACAATTCTCTAACTTCAATTCACCTTATCATTAATAAACATAAGACACTAGAAACATATATATTTACCTTCAAGTGGGGCTAACTGAAGTTGTGAGAATTTCCTCCAAGGTTGCGAATTTCAGGTGAGTAATTTGGAGCTTTCATGCGTTGTTTACTTGAACCCTTTTTCCTCTTCTTTTAAACTTAATTATGTACTAAAAATGAATGAAAACCCTACTATCTATTTTTAATAAATATAATATAAGTGATATAGGTTTTAAAATAAATACTTACTTTAGTCTATAAATTAAATTAATTATTTAAATTTACCCTTCAACTAACCGAAGTTATCAAATAGTCTAAACAATCCCTTTATAATTTATAAGATAAATCTTTTATAACATAGGAAACTCTATATCTCAAAGTGGGTCATTACATCAGATACCAATTTACCCACCATTCGTCCTCGAGCGGTCAAAAGAAGGAGAAGGAAGAATAATCGACGTTACCAAAAGCCTGAGTTATGATCTTCTAATGTCGGTATTCATCTCTCCATTTAAGCCCATCTTTGAAATCATCCATCAAGATCAACTATGAGGAACTGAACTTTTGAATCAAATTTTGGCAAAATTACAATCAAAAATAATTTTCAAATCACATACTAACTCAACTCATGAACCCAATCATAACTAAAATTCACTCTTCATAACACAACCATTTGAACAAATCTTTTCTCACATGAATCATAATACAATTCTGAACCAATAATATCAGTCATAATCAAAAGCGAACCTGAACCAACCACCCTTAACTCATAATACAGAAACCATCACAGATCTTGTCAACTGATTCTGCTTCATCCCCATTAGCAGTTTTCAAACATCTAGTCTTGCTATTCCAGTAACTCTATGTAGCGTCTTTCCACCACTACACATTCTCTAAATTATCCGTGTGATTTGTCTTGATTTTTTTTTGAGAGCAAGATTTGTCTTGTTGGCTAACACTTATTGCAAACCACACTTGAAATCTTCCTCGTATTTGGTTGCCAACTTCCCAAAATTAGCCTTGAAATCTTCCCCTTTTTTTCAATGGTTTAACAAAGCTACTGCTCTCAAATTTCATGTGTATATCTGATGGCTTGACATTATAGAAGAGAGGATATACTTTCTGTTCCTTTTTTGTTAACACACTCCATGATCATTGTGAGTTTCTCCAAGCACCGGTAGATGAAGCATAGTCCTCGAAGAAGATAATAATGGTAGTTCTTGATTCCTCAATGACGTTCAAGAGTTATGCGGAAATGATCTTTCTTCTTTCAAGTTTCACATCATCTTTGAATACGTTAATTCCTATGTCTTGGAGATGTGTATAAAGATATGCAACAAAATTACGGGTCTCATCTCCTCTAAAACTCGAAAAGGCATCATATTTCTACTTTTGAGCACATATTCCAAGTTAAACAAGTCAAACTAAATGACAATACCAAATAAATCTCCATGAATTGCAGTTACCATTCCTATATGCGAATTAAACCAATTCCTTTTTGCAATATATCTATTAAACAAAAATTATTTTTTTTGAGCACCCCGGTGTGTGGTCTCATGCAATTCGATATAGTTGGAATTGAAGCCCATGAGATCTCGGGGTTCTAATCCCAACATGTGAAAAAGCTAAGGCAATTTATTTCCATTGATCCATGATTAATAGATATCCAGCACCATAATCAAGGTTGAATCATTATCAAACTAAAATAGCTTCCTCAACATCTACAATTGCTTATTCATATGCTATTATGAGTTTGAGACAGGAATCTATGGGGAAATTGGAGCAAGCTGACCCAGAAACTATCCTAAAAAAAATAATCAACTCTTCTTAATGAACTGAACGACCGTGTACTACAATTTCACTTATAAACTAATTCCACATGATACCTACAACCACCCACCAATAACAAGTACTAGACAACTCTATCTATCCACCAAAGCTAATAGAATTATTTTTTTATAAGATTACCCAATAGTTTTCTAATCCAAATCAATGATGCATAACATTATCACTATAACCAATGCAAAATAGATGGAATCACGTGTCTCTAAATTTAATTCTCCATTATCTCGGAATATAAATCTTTGACCATTATTTATCTTTTTAGTATAGATAAAAGTGTATCATCAACATCAAATTGGTACAAGAAATCAAAAATCAAAACATGTAAAATCACAGGAAGCCTTGTTTCTTACAAGGAGTCCAAAAACATTCTACCATTGATCTATATCATGAATATAGTTCTCTACACCAGAATTGAAAATACAAAAAAAAACAATTAAGCTATTTTGCTTTAATAGAAACTAGAATGCTTAATTTAATATTGCAAGTGTAATTCCTAGCATTTATTTCTTAAGCTTATTCACGTTAATGATTCAAGAACAAATATCTTTGTTTTGAGTACATTTAATTGCATATTTTTCTCATAGATATAATTACACAGTACCAAATTTTTTTTTTCAAATACTATTTCTAGATAAGAAATTTTTCATCCCTCTCTCTTCTCCTTTTGGCTGAACATATCGTGAATATACCCTATGTAGATACTAAAATGCACAAGTGTAATATGCTGCCATGTTTCTGCAGAAGCTATGGTCATGATTGCTCTAAAGGAAGCTAAATTGCTTTTCTTGGTGCCTTTAACCTCTGTGGCCCTACTTGCTAGGCCATCTGCTCACACCTCTCTCTATCTTTATCTTTATAGGCATCTTCTTGTATTTGCTGCTCTCATTGACATAATAGTTGCTTTCTATGACTCCTATGATCTAACCTCTTCCTTTTTAGCCTACTAACATTCATCTTCTATGTTTACATATATCTAACTGAAGAAAAATTAGACTAGAATGAGATGCTCCTTATTATGACCCAACTCTTAAGGGTAATCAAAATAGTTACACCAGCCTACTCAACATTGACAACTCACATATACTATCCAAATACCCATAGTAAATCATAAACTTAAAGTTTCGCACAATTATACACTATCTAGGATATACATCTTAGGCCTATTCCTTGTTAAATGACTTAGCCTCAATTCACTATTTTTGTCTAAGGGTCACATTCACCGTGTTGATACCATCACACTTCTTTCAAGTCAACATCTTAATTTCTCACTTATGTTATGTCAAGCCTACTAGAGCAATTCTCCAATTAATAGTACCACTCTCATCATGTTATCTCCCTTTTTCATAAGGCTCATCTATAGTTCAAGCTTAAGCTCTAGTGCTAAACATGTATATTCATACTCTTAGTAACTCTAAATTATTACATAAAGTCAAGAAATGCTAAACCACTAAATCTCATGATACGAAATCAACATTTATCTCATAATATATCTTAGTATAGTCTATCATCACACTCCCTTTCATAAGTTAAGTAGTATCTATCTTACCCATTATAACTTTTTCCTAGCTACGTTCATAACTCTACAAATCTCATGTGATTCATTTTTCAAAATCATGAGCCTACTTTATGTTTACCACCTTATACCCTCTGCGCTTCTATTCAACACTTATATTTAGTGTTTACAAACACAATGATATGTCAACATCAACTCTTTTCTCATTCTAGTATACTTCATCTCATATTAAGAACTTTTTCTCTACCTTCTATCATGAGAGTTAGATGATACTTACTACGTTTTAACCAAACACTTAGGAGGAACTTGACTTATCACCCTATTTCTTAGCTTGTTACCACATGACTCTTTGCTACTTAATTCAACCATCTACTATTGCCACTCTTCATGGTTTTTATATCTTTCTAACTCAAGGATTATTCTACCACTTATGGTTAGCAAAAGCCTTCAATCACTTTCTCTCGGGGGAATCAAATGGCACTAAGTATTTATGGGCATAACTTAACTACCTTTTCAAGGATAATATCTGAAGAAGAGTTTGAAGAATAGAGTTTAGAAGTACATCATATCTTGCTCTAGCTTAAACACATGATTCACATGAATAAGAGTACATTATTTTGGAATGATAAACTTAAGCACACTAGTTGACTCCTCTCAAGCCTAATGTGGTCTCTTTACTTTCTGAATACATTATATGAAGGTAACTCATTACATTCGACAAGAAAATCATAAGCATCCTAAAATGTAATATCCCTAAAGATCGAGAGTTCCAACTTTAAAAACTTAGCGAAGAGATCATATTGGCCACTAGCAATCAAAGCTTATATACAATCAAGAGAATATGTTTGTCTCCAGGAATGCATCCATATGAGGAGCTATAACAACTATATGTTGCTCTAATGTAACTATTGTGAAAAAGAGTGAAAAAGATCAGATACCAATTGGTATCACCTAGATACCAATTGGTATCACCTAGATACCAATTGGATTCAAGCAATAGCACGAAAGAAATAAAGAAGAAAGTTTTCCTAAGGTCCTGTAGCCTCTCGAAAAAAAGTAAAGGCATCCCCATGCCGTACTCCAAGACTCTACTAGACTTGTCCTCGTGTGCTGAGATCAATGAACCTAAAGCTCTGATACCAAGTTTGTCACGACCCAAAATGGGCCGTGAGTGACACCCACACCTAACCTCCTAAGTAGGTGAACCAATAATATAAATCCCAACCTATGTAGCTGTTCAACTTATAAAATACAAGAATAATAAAACCTATAATTTTTATTACATAACATTTTCAAAACCTTGAAAGTCACCACATCAAGAACACTAATCTCAAAATACTAAGTCTAAGAATATCAACATCCAAAATGAATGAACAAGTGGTTTATGTCCGAAAGTTAAGGACACCATGACAAGACTAATAGGATCCAATGCGATCTAGAAAGTTAGCTCACCCTGAGATTTGTTATACCAACGATTAGCTAGAACTGCTGGCAAGTCGAAATTGATGAAACACTCACTGCACTCCACAAAAACAAAACAAAGAAAAATACAATTAGGAGTCAATACGAACCACGTATACTGAGTAGGTATCATTGGCCAACTCCAAATAGAAATTAATATGCATAAAATAATAGCAAAAAATCAACTATAACACTTAACATGTGACAACAGCAAGAGACAAGTACATAACCAATCAACGATATCGATAATACACATGAGGACTCAAACCTCCACATCACACTAATTTTGGGAGATAGGTTCTTTAAAATTGAGTATATTAAATTATTTTAACATGTTTTCCTTTATTACATATATATATATATATATATGTATTTGTGTATGTGTGGTGGGTTGGTGGGTGTGTGTGTCAAAACGTGACACCCGATCTTAAAATATATATGTGTTGGAACGTGACACCTGATCTAATATATATAATTCATTATTCTTTATCATTATTTCTCACTTCATTACCAATATTTCATCAAAACTTCCTTATTCAAGACATCACTTTGTGAGATCAAGTTCAAGATTATGAATTTCATGGTCTTGGAATTACAGACCAATCACAATAATATATCAGTCAACCAAACCACATAAATTAAGTGCATAGAAAATATCCCTGCTTTACTCAATGACTATCTATCGATATTAAGATTCTCTCTATTAGATAGAATAAATCATAACCTACCTCGAACAGAAGAATCAAAACCAAGCTAGTTCACACTACTTTTTCCTTCATCAATATCTCAGGACCCTTCGAATCTATCAAATATGTAACATTCATCAGAAAACAAGTCCATCAACACCTATATTACTACATGTCTAGTCTGGACCAAAAATGTAAGACGTTATCGGCACCCAGAGACTATTTCTAGTCCCCAAGTGAACCACGTGATCTCATCACATTCTTTCAATCAACAATCTTACTAGTCAGCGGAAGATAAGGAAAAATAAATAGGCATATCTCATCATCTAGTCTCAACAATAATGTAGAAAAAGGCTAGTAAAAGAACTAGCTCACAATCTGGACAATCAACATTAGAAATAAATAGGCATATCTCATCATCGAGTCTCAACAATAATGTAGAAAAAGGCTAGTAAAAGAACTAGCTCACAATCTGGACAATCAACATTAGACTCTAGTCTATGAAGCCTCTATCACTATTAAGTGGTACTAGTGACAGACTCATGGCAACCTCAATCAAAATAAAAGATAAGTAACTCTTCACTCTAAAGCATAATGAAAAATAATGTAATGAATCCTTCGAGGTAGGGGAGGCTCACCAATCTACTAAATGCTCGAAGATCCTCAATGATTCACCTGCTGATCCTACGTATCTACATCATAGTATGATGCAGTCGAAAAGGGGACGTCAGTACTTAGAATGTACTATTATGTAAAATAGCTGAGTAAAACCGAAATAGGTAGAACAATATAAAAACAATACAGCATCTCAATTGACTCATCTCAACTCAGCCTTATAAAGGCTCTTATCATTCAATCAAACCAATCAAACCATCTCAATCAACCTCATAGAGGCTAATCTTTCAATCAGTCTCGTAGAGACTCTAATCATCTCATCAATCAACATCTCAATCAATAGCTCAAAGATTTGAACAATCATTAGGGAACAATTGAATAGACAAATTGTTAGAGTTTATTTATGAAAACTCATGAGACTATCAAGTTCTATCAGCTCATCATCATTCTCACATCTCAATCTCAATCACAATCACATTCTCAATCAAGACTCTAGATCAATCCCTATCTTCTTTCATGCAATCTTTGAGAAAAAATAAGTAGGGTTTATGCAATAATTTATGTAAAATATTCAATTCAAGAAAATCAATTTTGTGATGATCATCAACATATGAAAATACATACAATTAATATAGTTTTCAAGAATAAAATCAAGAAAATTATGCATATAGACTCAAGAACCTTCAATAAACCATCTAAGACCATCTATAGGACACATGAGAGAACAACTTTATGTTTTCGTTTAGCCTTACATACCTGGAATGAAGATCTTCAAATCACCCATCAAGAATTCTCCTTGAATTCTCCAATCTTACGTTCTTCTTTCTTCTCTCTGAAGCCCTAACTTTAAAGTGTTGTGAAGAAGGACTTAGAATGGGGTTTTTGGCCCTATTTACTCATCAAAATGACCTAAAGGGGTCATTTTTCAAGTTTTGGAGGGGTTGGAAAAAGTCCTGAATGCCCCTCAAAATATTTTAAATTTTAAATTTTAGTGGAACAGGTCAGGATAACAGGTTCATGACGCAGACCTGTCGCGCACCTGTATAATTTTGGAAATTCAATCCCGTCAAAAAATTGAGAAAATATATAAGTGTGGGTCCGCGATGGGTCCGTATCATTGAGCTATCGCGTACACTCACTGTTTTGGGTCTGCGATGGGTCCGCGTTGTGGCCCTGTCGCGTACCCATACCTTTTTGGTCAATTTTATGAAAATTGATTTTTGACTCGGTTGCTCCTAAATCGGATCAAGACCATTTTTTGATTTAATTTTTTTTGCGCTGATCGCAAATCAAGTCTCAAATTTCTCATCCGAGCTTGGGAAGATGTGTTATGCACATGTCTCTATTTTAGAGGTATTTTGGTAATTTTACTGGTGTTACATCATCTCCCCTTTGGGATCATTCATCCTCGAATGATGAGTAAGGGTGGATACCAAGGCACGAATAGACTCGAGACTCCTCTCAGCATTCAATCTATCAATTAATCTTTTAACTCCCCATTTCTATCAACAATCTCTATTTGGACTCGTGAATAGAAAATCAACAAGAAAAGACAATCAATCTGGTTAAAGGTAAGGAATTTACCTTCAACATTCTCATCCATCGGCAACAAATAAATGCAGATATTTTGCATTCATCTCTTCCTCAGCTTCCCATGTAGCCTCCTAAATGAATGGATTCCTCTATAGGACTTTGACTGAGGCTATCTCTTTGGTTCTCAATCTGCAAATCTAACAATCAAGGATTTGGATCAAAATTTTTTTGTAGGTCAAACTATCCTTCACTCCGATGCTCTCCACAGGGGTTACCAAATTAGGATCTCCCAAGTATTTCTTCCACATCGACATGTGGAACACCGAATGAATACTATCTAACTCGGAAGACAACTCTAATTCATAGGCAACCATTCCAATCCTCTTTGCAATCTGATAGGGTCCAATATAATGTGGACTCATTTTAACCTTCATCCCAAATCTCATGATACCTTTATAGGTAACACTTTCAAATATACCCAGTCATCCACTTCGAACTCCAAATCTCTTTTCCTCACATCGGTGTAGAATTTCTGGTGACTTTGCGCAGTCTTCAATCGCTTTCTAATAATCTTAACCTTCTCCATTGCTTGATGGACAAGGTCAGGCCTAATCAATTCTGTCGACTTTGCACAATCTTCAATTGCTCTCTAATGATCTTAACCTTCCCCATTGTTTAATGGACAAGGTCAGGCCCAATAAACTCCGCTTCTCCAACCTCGAACCACCCAATTGGTGATCTACATCTCCTCCTATATAAAGCTTCATAGGGAGCCATCTGAATACTTACATGATAACTATTGTTATATGCAAACTCAATCAATGGTAGGTGCTCATCCAAAATTCCTTTGAAATCAAAGACGTAGGCTCTCATCATATCTTCTAACGTCTGAATTGTATGCTTTACTTGGCCATCGGTCTGTGAATGAAAGGTTGTACTCAAATTCACCTTCATACCTAATCCTTTCTGAAATGATCTCCAAAATTAGGAGGTGAATTGGGATCCTCTGTCCAAGATGATGGATAAGGACACCCCATGCAACCTCACAATCTCTTGGATGTATATCTTGGCATACTCCTCCATAGTGTTAGTTGTCTTAACTACTAAGAAGTGAGCCAATTTAGTCATCTTATCCACAGTCACCCATATCGAATCATGTTGCTTTCGAGACCTCGGTAGACTAGTGATGAAGTTCATATTGATCATCTCCCACTTTTATTCTGAAATCTCAAATTTTTGAGCTAATCCACATGGCCTTTGGTGCTCAACTTTCACTTGCTGATAGTTCGGGCACTTGGAAACAAATTTGATAATATCCCATTTTATTCCACTTTACCAATAGACTTCTCTCAAGTCGTGTTACATTTTGGTAGAGCCAGGATGAATGGAATACCTAGTGCTATGAGCTTCTGCCATGATTCTAGCTCGTATACTGTTAACATCTGGGACGCACAATCTACTTTGGTACCTCAACACCCCATCTCCCCCTTTGGAGAAGACCATCACTTTCTATTTGTGGACGGCCTCCTTCAATTGGAGTAGGATAGGATATCGTTCTTACTTTTCTTTATCTCTGCCACCAAAGATGAAGCAGACCCATTCTGGATATTAACTACTCCATCATCATTCTCCTCAAGTTAGACTCCTAATCGAGCTAAGTGATGTACTTCACTAGCTAGTTGTTTCTTCCCCTCCTCAATATGGGTCGGGCTACCTATTGCCAACCTGCTAAGGGCATCAGCAACAATGTTAGCTTTACCTGGATGATAGAGAATGCTCATGTTATAATCCTTGAGCAACTCCAACCATCTTTTCTATCATAGGTTGAGCTCTTTCTGACTGAAGACGTACTGCAAGCTCTTGTGGTCTATGAACATATTCACATGCACTCCATATAATTAGTGATGCCAAATTTTGAGTGCGAACACTGCCACCGCCAACTCAAGGTCATGGGTTGGATAATTCTCCTCATGAATCTTAAGTTGTCTGGAGGCATAGGCTATCACCTTCCCTCTCTGCATCAAGACACATCCCAATCTAACTCTTGAAGCATCGCAATAGATCACAAAATCTTTTGTTCCATCAGGCAAGGTTAGGACTGGTACAACAGTCAGTCTAGTCTTTAACTCTTGAAAACTTTTCTCACACTCATCAGACCACTAAAACTTGAGCTTTTTTTTAGTTAACTTTGTTAATGATGCGGATAAGGAAGAAAATCCCTCAACAAATCGACGGTAGTAGTCTGCCAACCCTAAGAAACTCCTTATGTCAGTTGGAGAGGTTGGTCTGGGCCAGTTCTTAACCGCTTCAATCTTTTGAACATCCACTTGAATACCATTACCAAAGATAATATGGCCTAGGAAAGCCACAGATTTAAGCTAGAATTCACATTTCGAAAACTTTGCATACAACTCATGGTCTTTAAGGTTTGAAGGATGATTCTGAGGTAATTTGCAATTTCCTCTTCATCTCTTGAGTATACCAAAATATCTTCAATGAACACAATCACAAACATATCTAGATATTGTCGGAACACCCCATTTATCAAATCCATAAAGGTCGTAGGTGCATTCGTCAACCAAAGGACATAACCAAGAACTCAAAATGGCCATATCTAGTCCTAAAGGTTGTCTTTGGAATGTCACGTTCCCTTACTTTCAACTAATGGTAACCAAATCAGAGGTCTATCTTTGAGAAACAAGAGGCACCCTGAAGTTGGTCAAACAAGTCATCTATCCTTGGAAGAGGATACTTGTTCTTTATGGTGACCTTGTTCAGTTGCCTATAGTCAATACACATTCTAAGAGACCTATTTTTCTTTTGCACAAATAGGACAGAGGCACCCTAAGGAGAAACACTCGGCCTTATAAAGCCCTTCTCTAACAAATCTTTTAACTGCTCCTTTAATATCAATCCCGAAATCAATCTCCTTATCAGGAGGGAATCCGAGCAGATCCTCAGGAACACTTCTGAAAACTCATTCATTCTATAAGGTGGAATTGAAATGGGTTTGGTCTCGGGAAGAACATCGATCCCAAAGTCAATCTCCCTATCATGAGGGACTCTGGGAAGATCATCAGGAAACTCATTTACAATGGAACTGACTCAAGAGTTGGGGACTCAACATTATCAGACTTAACTCTCACAAGGTGGTAAATATACCCCTTAGCAATCATATTTCTGGCTCTAAGGTAAGAAATAAACTTTCCTTTAGGTGCTATAGAATCACCCTTCCACTCTAGAACCAGTTCATCTGGAATCATCTTTCTGGCTCTAAGGTATGAGATAAACTTTCCTTTAGGTGCTACGGAATCACCCTTCCACTCTAGAACATATTCATTTGGAAATTGGAACTTACTGGTTCGGGCTCTACAATCAACGGAGGCATAACAAGCGTGGAGCCAATCAATGTCGAGGATCCGCATAGGGATTTACAAAAGATAATGTGGCACCAGGATCCATCAACATATAACAATCAATAGAAAAGACTCGAATCATATCTATCACAACATCTGGGGAGTTCTTCTGATCATGTCGACTGCCCATGGCATATAAACGGTTCGTAGCTCAGCTTATGCCTGAAGTGGTGCCTCTCTGATTCCCCTTAGCTAGTAGGGTCGTGCAGAAGATTGAGCCCGGTTAGCCCACTTTGGGTACTCTCTCTGATAGTGGCCTGCTTGGCCATATTTGAAATATATGTCACTCCCTTCACGACATCTACCCATGTGCAACTTGCACATGTACCACAGGATGGTTTACCTCGTGAACCTTGAGCCACACTAGCTTGTGACTAAGACCCATGAGCTCCCATATTCTGAGACTTCTGATCATTTCTAACTCTAGGTACAGGTACACTAGCAGATGATGGTGCTGGAAATCGATTTCCATTGCCTTTTTTCCCAACCTCATAGCTGGATGTCTTAGCTTTCTTGCTTCTGAACTCTTCCCTATTATGTTGCCCCTCCTCATTAGCTTGTTGCATGAACGTCATCAATCTCATAATATCCATATCACTCACGAGCATTGCTCCCCTCCCATCTCTCTTTGGCCTTCTATTCAACCCATCAACATACATCCCCATCCTCCCCCTCATATCAACAACCATATCCGAAGCATAGTGGGATAACTGTGTGAACTTTAGCCCATACTCTTTACAATCATAGAGCCTTGTTTCAAATTCAAAAACTCCTTCACCTTCCACTCTCTCCTCTCCTTTGGGAAGAAACATCCCAAGAAAGCTTCCTCGAACAAAGCCCAAGTCATTACGGGGGAATTCTCCTCTCTACCTTCTTTCACTAGTAGTACCACAGTCTAGCCACCCCCTTTAGTTAATAAGAAGCCAACTCCACTCTATCAGCATCAACCACATATATCACTTGGAACACTTTCTAGAGTTCCTCCACATAGTTCTCAGGATCCTCAGTGCATGAAGACCCTGTGAACTCAGGCGGATTCATCCTCAAGAATACCCAGACTCTAGAAGTGTCATGGACATCCTGTCGGACCGCTTCTGGTTTCGCAGCAAGTGTTATGACAGTCTGGGCTAGAGTTTGGATAGCCCGGCGAGGATCAACATTGGAGACCTCATCTTGCGGGGGCTGCGCAACAGGGGCAGCTTGTTCCAAGGGCACCTCATGTCCTTGAGGCTCGGGTGGATTGACATTCTGTCGGGCAGGATGCCCTCTACCTCTGACGGCTCTTCTAGGAGGCATAATCACAATTCTGCAATGCGCAAAGCATGAATTAGAATAGAACTTTCATAGAGTATATCTCTATAGCACGATTTATAACATGAATGAAGGGAAATAATTCATAATATCCTATAGCCTCCTGTTTATCAAGTGTGGTCGACAACACGCCTATAAACAAGACTCTACTAAACACGAGTTCATAGACTCCCTAGGACATTTGAACTCGTGCTCTGATACCAAGTTTGTCACGCCCGGGGAGGGGACCCAAGACGTGGTCGGCACCCAGAGACTATTATATTTCATCTAAGTATATACTACCACAAGCAGGCATTCCATCTATCACACCCCGAGAAGGAATCAAAGATGTGGCCGACACCTAGAGACTATTATTAGTCCCCAAGCGAACCACTTGGCCTCATCACATTCATTCAATCAACAATCTTACTAGTCAGCGGAAGATAAGGAAAAATAAATGGGATATCTCATCATCTAGTCTTAACAATAACGTAAAAAAGGCTTGTAAAAGAACTACCTCACAATCTGGAGAATCAACATTTGACTCTAGTCTATGAAGCCTCTACCACTATTAAGTGGTACCAGTGATAGACCCATGGCTACCTCAATCAAAATAAAAGATAAGCAACTCTAATTCTAAAGCATGATGAAAAATAATATAATGAATCCTCCGAATTAGGGGAGGCTCACCAATCTGTTGAATGCTTGAAGATCCTCAACGATTCACCTGCTGACGACCTCTATCCTACATATCTACATCATAATACGATGCAGTCCAAAAGGGGATGTCAGTACTTGGAATGTACTGGTATGTAAAATAGTTGAGTGAAATCGATACAGGTAGAACAATATAGAAACAATATCAACTCAACATAGAAAGCAATCAACATGTCAAATGTCTATTTAACGCAAGAATAAAGAGTAGATAATTGACCCATCGACTCATCAATTAAATCAGACTCATCTCAGAAGGACTTATCTCAACTCATCCCATCACATCTCAACTCAGAGTACTCAAGATAGGAACATTTTGGGAGTTTCTCTTATCCGACAATGATCACTTATGAGCCAGTGATCGTACAACAAGCCATCGTTGTTGCCACAGCCATCCCATACTTGCCAGGTAGGGGACAAATTGAATCCACTAGGACCCCAGATATCTATTAAAGTTAAGCCCTCTATTGTTTCAGGGACTCTATCTAGAGGGAACCATAATGAAACTTAATGGTTCTAATCCTTACCTACGATTGGCTACGTAGTTTGACGAGTGCGAGTTGGACTAACTCTTACTCTTTCGATGCTCGATACTCCTTCCACGACTCAATGCTTATAAAATAATCCATCCAGTCAATACATCTCAATTGACTCATCTCAACTCAGCCTTATAAAGGCTCTAATCATTCAATCAAACCAATCAAACCATCTTAATCAACCTCATAGAGGCTAATCTTTCAATCAGTCTCATAAAGACTCTAATCATCTCATCAATCAATATCTCAATCAACGGCTCAAGGACTTGAACAATCATTAAAGAACAATCGAATACACAAATTGTTATTGTTCATTTATGGAAACTCATGGGACTATCAAGTTCTATCAGCTCATCATCATTCTCACATCTCAATCTCAATCACAATCACAATCACATTCTTAATCAAGGCTCTAGACTCAATCTCTATCTTCTTTCATGCAATCTTTAAGAAAAATAAGTAGATGTTTATGCAATAATTCATGTAAAATATTTAATTCAAGAAAACAAGTTTGTGATGATCATCAACGTATGAAAATACGTACAATTAATATAGTTTTCAAGAATAAAATCAAGAAAATCATGCATATGGACTCAAGAACCTTCAATCAACCATCTAGGACCATCTATGGGGCACATGAGAGAACAATCTCATGTTTTTTAGCCTTACATACCTGGAATGAAGCTCTTCAAATCACCCTCAAGAATTCTTCTTGAATTCTCCAATCTTACGTTCTTCTTTCTTCTCTCTCAAGCCATAACTTTTAAGTGTTGTGAAGAAGGACTTAGAATGGGGTTTTGACCCTATTTACTCATCAAAATGACCTAAAGGGGTCGTGTTTCAAGTTTTGAAGAGGTTGAAAAAAGTCCAGAATGCCCCTCAAAAGATTTAAAATTTTAAACTTTAGTGGAATAGGTCGGGATAACAGGTTCGCGACGCGGACTTGTCGCGCACCTGTGAAATTTCATAAATTCAATCCTGTCAAAAAATTGAGAAAATATATAAGTGTGGGTCCGCAATGGGTCTGATCGCAGAGCTGTCGCGTACCCTCACTGTTTTGGGTCTGCGATGGATTCGCGTCCCGACCCTATCGCGTACCTTTACTGTTTTTGGTCAATTTTGTGAAAATTAATTTTTGATCCGGTTGCTCCTAAATCGGATCGAGACCATTTTTTGACTCAATTTTTTTGCACTAATCGCAAATTCAATCTCGGATTTCCCATTGAACTTGGAATGATGCGTTACGCGCACATCTCCATTCTAGAGGTATTTTGGTAATTTTACCGGGTGTTACATAAAAATTCACCCAATCCTATAATCAATTTTTATAAAGTTCAAGTCTAGGGTTAAGTCTTAATTCCTTTAATTAATATAACTCTAATTATAGTCATATAATATAATACACCTAACATCGAATAACCTACATTAGTATATCAAAATTTGGATGATAATAATGTACGAAATTTTGACAGAAACTAAACATAAAATGAATGACACTAACCTGTCTTATAAGCCCTATCACTAGCCCTACATGATACTATCATCATTGCCTAGACAATGGACCATTAATTCTAATTGCAAAATAAATCAGACCGCCCATAATAACAATTCTCTAACTTCAATTCACCTTATCATTAATAAAGATAAGACACTAGAAACATATATATTTACCTTCAAGTGGGGCTAACTGAAGTTGTGAGAATTTCCTCCAAGGTTGCGGCTTCTAGGTGAGTAATTTGGAGCTTTCATGCATCGTTTGCTTGAACCCTTTTTTCTCTTCTTTTTAAATTAATTCTATACTAAAAATGAGAGAAGAACCCTACTATTTATTTTTAATAAATATAAGATAAGTGATATAGGTTTTAAAATAAATACTTACTTTAGTCTATAAATTAAATTAATTATTTAAAGTTACCCTTCAAATAACCGAAGTTATCAAATAGTCTAAGAAATCCCTTTAAAATTTATGAGATAAATCTTTTATAACATACGAAACTCTATATCTCAAAGTGGGTCGTTACAAGGGAGCAACATGTAATGGAAATACTAACTGAAAAATGCACAAATACACAAATTCAAAAACAATTAAAGCAAAATGAGATGAATTTTTGTAAAAATATAATATATACTACTCAAAGCTACGACAAAGACCAAAATCGAAAAAGACGTTATAAAAGAAATAGACCATATTATGCAAATACATATAATAGAAGAAAATACTACCTAAGAAAGTCATCAACTAAAAAATCATATCTAGACAGAAATAGACACGTTAGAAAATATAGAACTGATAGAAACTATAGAAATAAACTAGAACGTTTTACTTGTGGTAGCATAGAACATTTGGCAAATGTATGTCCAAAGAGAAATAATAGTCGAACTAGAAATTCACAACTAATAGAAGATTTTCAAGAAACGTTAATAAATGTAGACGAATATATGTCAGATAGTGAAAGTATATATTCTGTTGTTAGTACAGAACCAGCCGAGAGACCATATTTAGACTCTTTTGACTTAGAACAAGAAGAATTAATAAACGAAATAGGACTAGAAATAGAGAACCTAGATTTAGAAGAAATACAACCAAGCACAATGATAAATGTTTTGCAAGAGTGTAATCATGAGTTTGAAAGGAATAAAGGGATAGATAGTAATCAATATACTATATGTAAATGGTATCCAAGTAGAGAAAAAGAGCAAAACGTAAATTATGTTATATGGAAGGATGCATCGCAAACATGCTAAAAATCAAGATAATAAAAGAAGATGAATACAAAGAATAAAGAAATTAGACCACGACTTTACGGATAATGACGTTAGAAACCAGAATAAATGAGCTAAAACAAAGGATAAGAGTCTTAGAAATGGGAAAGGAAAAAGTGGACGAAGACTGGCAGCCAGAACCTACACAAGAAACAGAGTTAATGAACATAGAGACTTGCGAAGCTCTAATATGTAATGAAGATAAAAAATTTACTACTGTAAAAATACTAGCAAGGCTCAAGATAGGAGACGTAGAGATAGAAACTCTAGTATTAGTAGACATGGGATATACCAGGTGCATAATAAACAAGAAGATAATACCACCAAATCTAATAAAATTCTTAAATAAGCCAATTGCAGCAATGCAAATAGACGGAACTCATAACATATATCAATACTATATAGATAAAGACCAGATTAGTTTCATAAATACATGTAATGAATTTTACAAACCAACTTACAAAATAGATAGAATCTGGGTAAGGGATTTAAATATATATGTAGATTTTGTTCTAGGACTACATTTAATGTTACATAACAATGGTAGTTGTTCGATTATAATGGATGGAGTAGTATTCTTTAAAACTACTACTTACACGCCGATACAAATAACAATAATATAGACAAAAGGAAGATACATAAAAGAGACAACATCCTCCAACACACTTGGCCCAAAACACATATAATCTTGTTGCAATGAGTGTAGATATGGTAAAAAATATAGTAAGAAACAAGGTAAAATGTACGAAGAAGAAGACTATTATATACTAAATAAAGATTATATGTTGATCGATATAAAAATTGAATTTTACAACTTTAGAACAGGAATAACCAAAATAG
>DF364741.1:14010-40137 GCA_000787875.1 Solanum virginianum | reverse complement strand
GTGTTTGGACTACAGGTCCAAATACATCACGCTTAGAGAGTGAATTCAACTCAGATTGAATTGTTTCTTTCCATTTAGGCCAATCATCTCTACGTCAATGTTCTTCGATGGATTTAGGCTCAATATCCTCACTCTCTTGCATGAGGTTAAGTGCAACATTAAAAATATTATTCACTGTAGCTTTCGATCAGTCAAAATTTATCTCATCACCAGTAGAACTTATAGGAAGTTCTTCATTCACTTGAGTCTCGAGTTCACTGATTTCTTTAGGAATATCAGAATTTCTCAAGTCTTAACCTTCTTCAGGAGGTTCTTTTGTAGTATCATCTTTATTATTCTTTATGCTTCTTTTTTCTAGGATTTTTATCCTTTGAACCCAATGGTCTACCACGCTTCAGGCTTGTTTGGAATTTAGAAGCTGTGATACTAGCAGATGGTCCTTTTGGGACATCAATCCAGATAGGCACATTCACTGTAGGGATATGTGACTTAGTTATCAATGCATCTGACATTTGATTTGTTATTGTCTGCAGGGCCGTGTGAATCATCAATACAATATTTGATTTGGTGCTTTTTAATCCTTTCAAAATGGTCCATTTTTGATTTTGGATCTTCCAAATCATTTGGATGATCTTCTGGACTTCCTGCTCACATATGCGTGTTCGTGGATCAAAATGAGATAGTGATGAGACTTTCCACGCAATTTCTTTAATTTCTTTTTGGGGTTTCTTTTTCTCTCCCCTAATTGTGGGGAAATTATTTCATCAAATCGACAATCTGCAAATCAGAAAATAATTTTTTTGTCAACGGTTCAAGGTATCAAATTATAGAGGGTGAGTCAAACCCAACGTATATACCTAACCTCCATTGAGGGCCCATCTTAATACGTTGCGGTGGTGCTACAGGTACATATACTGCATAACAAAAAATTTCTAAATGAGCTATATTTGGTTCATGATCAAATACTAATTGTGACGGAGAATATTTATTATAAATGCTCGATCTGAGAAGTACAGGTGCTGCTGCATGTAAGATAGCATGATCCCACACGGTAGCGGGTAATTTTGATTTCATAAGCAGTGGTCTTGCTATCAATTGTAGGCGCTTAATAAATAACTCTGTGAGACCATTTTGAGTATGAGTATGAGCTACTGAATGTTCAATTTTTATCCCAATTGATATGCAGTAATCATCAAAAGTTTGGGATGTAAATTCTCCAGCATTATCTAGACGAATAGTTTTAATTGGATAATTTGGAAATTGCGCCCTTAATCTTATTATTTGTGTCAATAGTCACGCAAACGTCAGGTTGCGGGATGATAAAAGGCACACATGAAACTATCTTGATGATGCATTTATTCAGACCATAAAATATCTAAACACTCCACTATGTGGGTGAACCGGTCCACATATGTCCCCATGTATACGTTCCCGATGCACCTATTAGGACCATAAAATATCTAAATACTCCACTATGTTGGTGAATAGGTCTACATATGTCCCCATCTATACGTTCCAAAAATCTCAGAAATTTGATGCCGACCTTCAAGGTCGATGGTCTGGCAATTAATTTGCCTTGATAACAAGAAGCACATGAAAATTTGTCATTCGCAAGAATCTTTAGATTCTTTAGCGGATGACTAGTGGAATTTTCAATAATTTATCTCATCATTATTGATCCAGGATGACCTACTCGGTCATGCCATAACATAAAAAAATTTGGATCAGTAAGCTTCTGATTTACGATCTAATGTGCTTCACCGACATAAATTTCTGCATAATATAGACCAAATGATAAAGTTGGCAATTTTTCAAAATATATTTGTCCCGAGACACTCCTGGTTATACCAAGGTGTTCAACATTCATTTCATTTAGTGTCTCAACATGATATCCATTTCTGCGGATATCTTTAAAGCTTAGTAGATTTCTAGGGGATTTAGAAGAGAATAATGTTTTTTCTATAACAATTTTTATCCCCTTAGGCAGAAATATAATAGCTCTTTTGGAGACTTCAATTATTTTTGCATTATCAGATATAGTAGAAACATTTGTCTTTCTTCTAAGTAAAGTAGAAAAATATTTCTCGTCTTTAAAAATTGCATGAGTTATTCCACTGTCAATAACGCAAATATCTTCGCAATTGATTATTGATCCAAATAAAATTTGTGGCATATCCATTCTTCAAAAAAAGAAAAGTAATTAAAGCGAATAGTTATTTTAGACCTTATTCGTTTTAATGAAAAGTCTTGCATAATCAAATATAAATACATACACAAATAAAGAAAATTATTTGAAACATTATCAGGCTTATCATCGTTCAGATTTATATTAATAGTTAAATTTCCTTCTGGGAAACTTAAGTAATCCACCATATCCAGATGCATAGGTTCTATATTATCTTCAGACAAAAAATTTATCTCTGAATTTTCAGTTGTTTTTAATGATGCCTGATAGAGTTGAATAAGATATTTAGATACCCGATAATTATGTGGCCAATGCCCCATTCCTCCGCATCTATGATATGCATCTTTCGTATTTTTCTTTTGTACCGCCTCCTGCTTTTCACCCTTTTTTTTATATTGCTGATCATTTCTTGGTGCAAAAATGACCGCCATGATTATAGTTTCTTCCACGACCACGGCCACGATCATGACTGGGGCTATGACTTCTTTCTCGTTGGTGATGATTTGCCTGATTCACTTCAGGGAGAGGCATAGAACCAATGGGTCGACTTTTATGATTTTTCATTTATAGGTCATTATGTTGTTCAGCAATAAGCAGGCGCGAAATTAAGTCAGAATATCTTTTAAAACTCATGCCCCGATATTGCTGCTGCAGGAGCATATTTACGGGAGGGAACATTGAAAACGTTTTTTCAAGTTTATCATCTTCTATCACTTTTTCTGCACATAAAGTTAATTGCGATATTATTCTAAACATGGCGGAGTTATATTCAGTAATATTTTTAAAATCCATTAGTCTTAAATTAAACCAATCATGCCTTGCCTGTGGAAGGATGACCAACTTCAGATGGTCAAATCTTTCTTTTAAATTCTTTCACAGTGTGAGGGGATCTTTCACTGTAAGATATTGCAATTTCAGTCCCTCGTCAAGGTGATGGCGGAGAAATATTAAAGGTTTGGCACATTCTTGACTGGATGCTTTATTATTATCTTTTATGCTAAAAGGATCTTCGTGGCCAAGCCCTCCAAACAATCCTTTTAGCTAGAGGAGTTGCAACGTAGTGCTTGTTACATGAAAATTAACTCCTCCAAACAATGAGAGTAGTCGAATAGTACCCGTGCTCCGCTCCCCACTTGATCTCAGTTGACACCTTGTATATTGTTCATATCTCCAACATTCTCTCCATGGACACTCTCATTATATCATTCTCCATTTTAACATCTATTTTTCACTAGGAAAAGCAACAAGAAAATAGTAAAAATAACTCTAATTATAAAAAATAAAGCTCAACAAACACTTACATTGTGCACACGTTAATTCCCGACAATAGCACCATTTTTTTATCTCGCTCAACCCAACTACTCAAAGGAAGCGGGGATGGTTGTCATCAGCATAATAACCCAACTGAGAGGTTGAGGTTGATCCCACAGGAAATCATTGTTCAAGGTTGAAGTGACTCGTTGGAATAAGTAATTATAGGATCTAAGGGGTTGCAATATCCAAAAATAATGATTGAATTAGATAAATTCTAATTAACAACTTAAAAATTAATTCAGGAAAGATGTTGGAGATGTGCAAATATGAAAATCCACCTACCAGCAGAGTCTAAATATTTGACCAAATAAGTTGATATTGAATGAATAGGCTAGGTTGTTTGTAACCCATGTTCAGCTATGATACATGAGTGATTTGCATGAATCAACTACGAAATCATACGCAGACCGTCGAGGACACGCTTGCCTCAGAAGTTTCAGTAAAATTCCTAATACCTTGGCCATTGAATCCATGGCGGTGGACTTCAACTGAAACCCCAAGAGGTTTCCAGGCATTATATCCATTCTGTACTTAATCATTTCGGCTAAAGCAACAATCAGAGATCTAGAGTCAACCCCAAGTTTTCAACCTTGAAATTTTAGATTAAACATAGAAATTGACATAAATTCACTCAAATCAACTACAAACAAATCAAGATATCAAAGACCCAATAGATAAATCAAAGACCCATATCAATAGCACACCCCCAACATGGGGGGTTTTAGCCATACACGCTAGAAAGTAAAGATTTGATACCAACATAGCAATAGCAGTCATGGGTAACAAGATTGAATAAAAATTAATTGATTATCACCGGCCAAACTTCTCCAATGTGCTTTTCCAAAAGCTTCAAAACTCTAACTCTCTTTTATACTCTAAGAGGAAACTTCTATGTACTACTCTCTAAAACTTAGAAGACTAACTATTTTGATATGGTATGGTTTGTTGTATACAATGTCCTTTCTAAAATTGCTTATATACTTTGTACAAATGTGTGAAAGTTTTTGCTACGAAATGTCATTCGGCGGTCAAGGCCGACCATTGTCGAGCACTTTGGCGATGTACCAAATGTACACTTGACCGTTTTCCTTTGCATCTTCCTAAGGCTTCCTCTTCTGTAATATTAGGTGATAACTATTCATTCCGCCGATGCAATTCAGCGATGCGCCGAAGTATCCATCACATCGTGTTCTTGTCTATGTTTTGAGGCTTTGAGTGCTGCAACTTTAAGCGATCTCCTGTGCAATTCGACGATGCACCGAATATGATTTGCGATATCGAATCTAACTGTCTTCTTGACTTGATCTAGAACCTTGGTTGCTGAAATGATAGGTGATCTCTCTGAGTGTTCGGCGGATCGCCGAGTGTGTTGGTGATACAACTTTTCTTCGCCTTTTTTATATTTTTTCTCACTTTTCAAGATTTTACCAAGTATTGTCCATTTGTACACTTTTAATTCCATTTTCTGTCATAGCACATACATGTTCATAAGAATTTGGGAATAATAACACACTACGGGCAATGTTTCTTTGCAAGCTAGCCTCAAAATGAGTCTGAAATATGTACTCGTTAGCAAGTATCAAACGAAAGTTGAGAAATAATTTTAATCCTTTTTTTAATAAAAAACAAAAAATTAATACAAAGGATAATCAACTTTAAGGCGTAAAAATAATGGAGGAAGAAATCATAAACATTATTATAAATAAAGTAGTCCATTCTTACAAAACAATATACAACTCACTTGTATATAATTGAAGAACAACATTTATTTAATATAAATATAACATGACTCAAACGATAACGCATGACCATGTCTATAACTTGTACAAACTAAGTGAGCACCATATTGAGGTTGAAGCATTAATGGGTGAGGAGCATGAGAATAAGATGAAGAGAGCTCAAATGCATAGTGTTTAAGAATCATGGCCATTGCCATTTTTGCCTCTAACATAGCAAAGTTTTGGCCAATGCATATTCTGGGACCCCAACCAAATGGAAAGAACACAAGTTGTCCTTTTGTTGCCTGTAATATTCCATCACTAAATCTCTCTGGATTGAACTCCATTGCATCATTCAGTGTCATGATGCAACAATATTGTTGCTAACAAAAGTTCTACCCCACCTGGTAAACACATATTTCCCAACTTTGTTTCTGTTTGTACCATTCGATTCATCATATATCCTGATGGATATAATCGTAACACCTCGTTTAAGATCATAGTCACCTATAAAAATAATATTATGGCCGTCAAAACATATTTCCCTTAAAGTATGAGTAAATTGAGTGAAAGTTATGGTAAATCAAAGTTCAAATGGCAGTAGGAGATGCAAATTGATGACGAGAAAGTTAAAAATAATTGAGCATGTAGACAATACTTACTACTTTTAATTGATTCAACTTGGCATAGCCAATTTCATTACTTCCAAAAACTCGTACAACTTCTTCTCTAGCTCGATCTTGCCAATTATGAGTAGTCTCTTGGCCAGCAAAATACAACAATTTACACTCTTCAATCACCTCATCAATGCTCATACCAAATTTATTATTCCCGTGTTGTTGAATTGGATGCCAATAATATTCCCAACAAATCATCATATGATTCTCCATCTTCAATCATCCTTATTCTTTTATTGATAATTTCCAATGTCAAAGCTGCTACTTCAGTGAAGATTTGCTTCATCCTTTAGTTGGCAAAAACCTGTAATTTCATAAGATTTAATCAGTACAAAGCTGTAACACAAGAAAGTTCCGTAGTCAGAGAGAAAATCACCCGTTTGATTGAACATGCTGTGAATCAAAAATTACCTCTTATTATAGTGTGTGCTTCTGGGGGGCACGCATGCAGGAAGGAAGTTTGAGCTTAATACAAATGACTAAAATCTTGTCTATTTTATATAATTATCAATTAAATAAAAAATTATTTTATGTATCAATCCTTACATCTGCGACAACCGGTAGAGCGACGGCTAGTAAATTTAGTAGTGTTTGTTGTGATAGCATCCACACAATGTTGTATTAAAAAACACTTCTATTCTTAAACAGATTTTACCTTTTGATCTTTATAATATTTTCAATAAAAAATCATTTAAGATTTTGAAAAGAAACAAACTCTATTTACTAATCAAGACTTTAAACACCATGAAATAAAGTTAATAAATAAGTTCATGTATTTGCTAAATAGGATATTGAGAATAATTTCAAACTACTTTCAAGATTCATACAACACTTTGGAAATTCAAATAGACTTGTACTGTTTAAAAATTGTTGAAAGATTATCTAACATGCTTATTTATTTTAGGATAATGTTTTACCTCCATCCTGAGATATATACTGTGCATGTCACTTCTAAGATTAATTGAATTTGTTCTTTTTGAAGTTCAAAAATCTTTATTCCTTCTTCATAGCTACTTCTAAAAGCAGTTCTTGAAATTGCATCACTTGTCAATGTTTGAAGATATGGCCACACATCAATCTCTGATCCACACAATTTTCTCCCATTTGCTTAACATCTCACTAGCAGTCAATTTAAATGCAGGTAGCATATGCTGCATATTTTATTTTATAATAAGAATCAGTATTAAAAAGTTATATTATTAGATCACAAAATAACAGGGCAATTTTTTTATAATCTTAAAAATAAAATAGATAAATCACTTGATAATGTAAAAAAGCTTATGTTGAGAATGTGCATCACTTAAATTCTAAATAATAAAAATTTAACTTTTATAAGCGGCAGATATAAAAAAAAATTTACACTATCAAGATAATTGTTCAAAATTAAAACTGGATTAATAACCTTACAATAAATATTACTGTCTACAGGATGAAATTCAATATTCTTCCGTTTACTTTGATATTATTTTTTTATTAGTCAGTTTTAACAAAAAAAAAAATGCATTTTCATGTCTTTTAATGATGAATCTTTTTTAGAGTCACAAATATTATGGCAAATATAGCACCACAAATTAAAAACTTTTAAAGCCAGTACAAGTTTCATTTTGAGTTAGATCAGATTTTAAATTTAAACATAACTTCAAATATTAACAATTCATTCCTAGAATCCTTAAAATAAAATTTAAATAAAGCGAATTTTAGTAACTTAATTGATTATCAGACCTTCTTAACTTGTCCGCGGAATTAAGAATCCTTTTGTGTGTAGCCCATTTATCTGCGTCGTAATCCGCGAGTAATTTAGTCAGTGGATTACCATGGGGCTTTTGAAATGCGTAATTCTTCGTTAGCACAGTGACAATCAATGCAGGTCTTGGTCCAAACCACACAAAACAATCCTTACCTACAAAGTCACTTTAATTACTTATGCAAAATTCGACTATCAACTTTATAATAATCTTAAATTAATGATTAATTTAAGACGAGAGTTAGTTTTTCTATCTTTATGTGATAATCATAAGGTCTGTGTACATTTTATCTTCTCCAAATTCCATTTGTGAGATTCTACCAATATGTTATTATTGATAAATTAATGATTAAGTATCTTGTTAATCTTTTAAGGTAAATGATGCGATATTATGACTTTGATCTAATCATTAAAATACCACACATAATATGGATATGTGATGAATGTCAAGAATTTAGACCTTTGTCGTAGATAAAAGATAATAAAAAAAGATAATGAATCAGCCATATATTCATCAATTTTTTAATAATATTGCATCGCTGATTTTATAGAATTTCTTGATTATAAAAAAAAAAAATTGACTTTGTTATCACAAAAAATGACCAACTCTTTCTCCGGAAATAAGATTCGATACTTAATCGATTTAAGCACAAATCAAATTCCGAAAAATTTAAAAGAAAAGAGAGTCGCCACCTAATTTTAAGGATAATTAGGAAACCAAAATTAAATTTCAAAACCTAATAGAAAAGTTTCAAAATTTCAGAGAAAACGGGTAAGGGTTTGATTTCCACTTTGAGAAGAATTTAATCACTCAAAATGACAGTTAACATGCGGTCGACCGACGATTAGAAATTTGACTAACTTTTGAAAATATTTGCTTGATTTTGAAAAATTGACTAATGAAGAAGGAGATTAACTAATTTGAAAGACTTGACTCATTTTGAAATTATTGACTAAAGTTGAAAAAGTTTGACTGAATTTGAAAGATTTGACTGAATTTGAAAGATTTGACTGAATTTAAAAAAGTTGATTGAATTTGAAAGAGTTGACTGAATTTGAAAATATTGACTTAATCTCAAAAATGTTGACCAAACTTAATCCTATTTTGAAAGAATTTCCACTAAGTTTGATTCTGCAAAAAATAATTCTAAGGGTAGAATTGGGGAAGGGGAAGGGTTTACGAATTTCCACTAAGTTTGATTCTGCAAAAAATAATTCTAAGGGTAAAGCAAAAATTATTAAAGCAGAAATTAACATAAATGGTTGACATGCCGGGGAAATTAATTAGATTAAAAGGTTAGAGTTAGACACGTATCACAGGCAAATAAATATACAAAGAGTAAGAGATGAAATAAAATTGGGCTTGGCAGATCCAAAATCAAATCTTGTCCTAATTCTAAAAATTGAGCATGCCTAGCCCATTAGACCCCTTTGCTGCTGCCCTTTGGGTTTTGGCCCATTTCGTCGTGATATACACTTGGTGTATATTTGTTGTATATCAATGTCTATCAGAGTGTATACGCTGATCTCAACTTCCGAAACTTGTGTATCAGCTTCCACTCCTGTATGTTCTTTATCCTGTATTGGGGCTGACTCGAAGAAGAGGAGGTTTAGGCCTCCATGGCCCAAGGAAATGCAAGATGGAGTTCAAAAGAATCCCAAAATTGTAGTTTATGCAAAGACAGAAAAATTAAGGATTAGTATGCAATCAGTCCTGATATTCTACAGCCATAAACTTCAAACAGATTCATTTCTGGACCACACAAATCTGAAACAAAGGATACAAACAGAAACAACCATACTTTGTGCATTTTAAGCAAAAGCAAGACCAAACAAGCTTTATAGTCTAGTAGGCAGATTGTACTCACGAACTGCAAGCAGGTGACATCTTCAAGGAGTCACATATCATCAAACAAACCAGAACTTTGAATATTACAGCATGTCTTTGATAAATAATATCATGGCCATACTAGTTTAACTCTTAAAAGCTAACAGTATACAAAAAAGGCCGAGAACAGCAACATACTTTTTTCACTGTCTAATAATTTGGCATAATAAAGACAAATATGTTATCATTTTGTAACTAGAGAACCTAGATTCTAGGCAAAATTCAGCCAAACAAAGGCAGACAATCTCATTAACATTTGTGAAAGACAAGCAGATGGCTGTTTCAGGAACCAGAATTGTAATCGAACAAATAGGTTAAAACTTGAACATTACAGTATGAATTTAAGGAGCCAAAGATCATTTTTATGCTAGTCTTAATTCTTGAAAAAGATTATCAATATGCAGGAAAGGCAAAGAACAGAACACGCTTCCTTTATTTTTCAACAAGACTACAGAACATGCCCTCTTCATTTTCCATCAAAACTTTAACATAAAGGGCCTTTATTCATGCTAATAATCAGAAGCAAAAATAAAATCCAGGAAAAACCAAGCAAAAGCTAAAGTAACGTAGTTCAAATAACATACTAGGTTCAAATAATGACAGTTTGATCACAATACAACACCAAAATAGGGCATGAAACGAGAGAAAACAGGAGAAGCTTAAGGTTTGCGTACTCAATTGTAGACACAATACACAACAACAAAGCCGTGGATAATGATCAAAACAGAGACAAGATTTAGTTTTGTTCATGTTAAATGCAACAACAGCTAGTTCGTACTGGACAGTACTACTTCGCAAAGTTCAGTTATCATTCGCAAACTAGACAGATAAATGCGAGCTTGAAGCTGACTTTCGTCTCAAACACAACAATCCCATAGCATATCAACTTAACAACATCATCTAGTCAGCTAACAACAATCAGAAATACAACAGTGCACGCATCGTCAAAATAAGAAGTTCAGATGAAGATATTACCTGTATTGGTGCAGTAAACTAAGACGATGAGCTTAACGGGACTTCTCCACCATCGAAGAGTTCTGTCTACACCCTTCTCGACCCAGAATCTTTGATTTCAAAGGACTTAAAACTAAACGAGTTTATGAAAAATCAATTCGACAGTCTCTGAACTATATCGAGCTTTGGGAGTCCAATAATGGCTATGAAAATTGAGTAAATTTTGCTAAGGGTCTCAAGCTCTCGACTGCCACCGCTTCTATCTATCTCCCCCCCCCCCCAATAGTGAAAAATGAAGGTTCAATTTATAGGGTTGATTAGGGTTTGAAATGGGGGAAAATCAGAGGGTAAATGGGTAAATTCGCATCGATTCCATTTGAAATTCAAAAATTGTGTCTCAACTTTATTCTCGCGTGTGGAGTATGATTGAGCGGGGTTGGTGAACATTAGGGAGTTGTCGGGGCATGCGGTCGATTGGCGTTTGGGTTTTCATTGAGGTTTTCTAGTTTTGAAGTTTGGTTTTGGGAAGAAGAAGAAGAGAGAGAAGAGAGAGAGTGAGCGTGCAGGGAGAATAGAGAAGAAAAGGGGAATTGGGGAAGGGGAAGGGTTTACGCGTGAAGGAGAAAGAAATAAAGGGGATTGGGGACGCGTGGCTCCCACGCGCAAGATTAATTTTTTTTTTAATAAAAATAGACAAATATTTTAGAATTATTAAAATAAATAAACCGGATAATTTATAATGTGGAGGGTAAAAATTCGGTGTCAACAGACTTACCATAATAGCTAAAACTATTCCAACGATATAAACTAAAGAACGCTTGCATTAACGCATATAAGTATATATAACTCGAGAGTTTAAAGTTATCTATAAAAATTTATAGAGGTTATTAAAAAAATATGTATTTTTAAAATATAAATTTGTAATTTTAAAAATAAAAATAAGTTATAAGATGATGTAAAAATTCTTTAAAGTCATGATTTAACTTGTATATAGTAATGATATTTGAAGTGATAGCATGGTTTTGTGGATGAATGGGCTGAGAGGGTTGGATATAGCTTCTTCACTCATTTTCTTCATCTCTTTTATATCCCCAAACAAAAACTTGTAAGAATTCCCTTGTTGTCTTAATTGTTTCTCCAAATATTTTGGCTTCAACCACACATAATTCAAGATTCTCCTTGCCCATCTTAATACAAAGATAATTGCAAGTTTATATATATATATATATATTTGTCCGTGATTCAAAGACCATCGATAGCTTTCTATAAATCAAATTAGTACACATATTTGTGCGATACGCGAATAATATTAAAATATTATATTTTATTATTTTAAATTATAATGTCTTATTTCATCGTGTTAAATTATATTACCTTCACATAAAATTCATATATGTGCAATGTTTGGATAATATTATATTTAATTAGTTTAAATTGTAAGATCTTGTTCAAATATGTTAAAAAGATCCCCCCGCGGACCTTTCTCCCCTTCCTTCCCTTCATAATCAAAATTAGATACAACAAATCATATAATTATCAAATAATTTATATGTTTTATATTTTTCTTTATTATATTGTTCGTTTTTTAAGTGATTAGATTAATTATATTGATTATTATTTGCTATCACTTAGCTTAATACGATCAGTATGGCTATTCTTATCAATATAAAATAAATATATTTATTTTGCTTACTCATATATTTTTCATTATATTATTCATATCTTTTTAATTTAAAATATATGAACAGTAATATGCCATCAAATTTTAATAAAAGGTTCATTAGTTTGGCTCAAATATGTCATTGTTGTTAAGAAAAAGGCTCATCTGCCATTATTTTCTAACCGTGGTTTTGTAAAACCATCTTTTACACATGACATGTTTTAATTCGATCACAACTTCTTCTTTTTAAAAAAAAAAATCCAAATAAAATTAAGAAAAAAAATTCTTAATTTTATTTAGAATTTATTTTTTTAAATGATGTGGCCTAATTAAAATATGTCATGTAAAAGTTGGTTTTGCACATGGCATGTTTTAATTCGGCCATGTCTTTTTTTAAAAAAAATCTAAAAAAAATTAAGAAAAAAATCCACAAAATTAAGTTTAAATTTTTATTTAGAATTTATTTAGAAACAAATTTTAAATAAGAAAAAAATTCACAAAATTAAAAATTTATTTAGAAACAAATTCTAAATAAAATTAAGAAAAGAAATCCACAAAATTAAGATTTTTTTTCTTAATTTTATTTAGAAATTATTTTTTTTAAAATGACGTGGCCGAATTAAAACATGTCATGTGTAAAAGGTGATTTCGCAAAAGCACCGTTAAAAAATAATGGCATGGATGAGTCTTTTCCTTAACCAAAATGACATATTTGAGTCAAACTTTTAACGAATATCATAAATAAACCTTTTATTAAAGTTTAGTGGCAAATTTGAGTCATTTCCCTATCCAAATTACTTGAGAACTTTTATCTTCCCATCCCCTCCCACCTCCTCTTCTTTGTATATCTTTTTCTACTATACTTTAATTATTTTATGTTAATTTCACTTTGGATTAAAAAAATATGAGTTACATATAAGAGGCAATTGAGTTCTCTAGTCTTTTATTTTATCAGTTTACTTTTATGTTACTTAGATTTTTATATTTAATATTTATTGAATTCATAATTTATTTAGTTACATAATATATACAAATTAAGAGTTTGCATTGCTAGTTATTTAAAAAATAATTTCTCATCTAAAAAGAAAATTTTTTCCTTTGATTTTTTTAAAGTATAATTTAAAACTTGATTCCTATTTTCATCTTGACTTGTTTCTATTGTAATATTCACTAATTAGTACTCTCATATTACTACGTGACTTTTTAATAATTTATCACTTTACCAATTATTTTTACTTATTATTTGTTTTAATGTGATAAAAATAAATATGTATTTTCTTTTCATAAAATTTAATTTACTTCTAAACTTTTATTCCACTTCCCATATTGTTTTCATTTATTAGATTTGTCTATCCTATTTTATTTTAAATTGACTATTTATCTACTAACATTTTTATAATGGATAAGTTTTATATAATGTGAAACTAGAAGTAATATATTTTGTTACCCATAATAGAAATAATAAAAATGAAATATATATTAGAAGAAATCATGTAAAAATGAAATATATATTATAAGAAATCATGTAATTTGTTAAAAGTGGTTATAATTTAAAATTTAAGTGAAACCCTTTCACCTCTACTGAATAAATTTTTATCTCATATCAAATTAAAATTTTACTTTCTTATTCAAATTCAAAAAATATTCATCTTGTTGCTTACTGACATAAAATTATATTGTTTAGTTTTTTCTTTCTTTATATTAAGGAATTTTGGCATTAGATAAAGGACACACAACATCATACAAATTAAAATATAAAACTTGATCACATAAATTATGAAAATATCAAATTTATATGTGAATTCATTTGGAGATATCTACATTATTTTTCAAAAAAGCATGAGGAAGCTAAATTTTCTTTTTATTTTCACAGTTTTAGGAGAATTCGATTAAAAATATATAAGTCAAATATAAATTGAAATCAGTGCTAAATTTGAAAATAATCTGAATATCTGATAAGATTATCAAAATTTAAAGAGTCTAAATCTATATACAAAAGTTACTATATATTTTCAAGTTATATACTATTAAATGTATAATCCTTTTACAACAGTATTAAATTTGGATTTTTATTTTTTTTCTCAATTAAATGATAGAGATAAAATAGATATATTAGACATTGTATGCAAATACCAAAAGTTGTTTATGATTTCAAAAACAAAATTACTTAAAGAGTCAACAAGCATAAAGAAAATGTTGTGAGGAGAAAAAAGTAGAAGAAAAGGTTAAAAATGAATGAGAAAAGGTTAAAAATGAAAGGAAGTGAGGAGGGTAAATTATGGGTCCACAATATATGCTAACAATAAATAAATTGAAGAGGTAAGGAAATAGGTTAGTTATATTTAAATTTATAATTTAGTGCGTGTTGCATTGTCAAAAACTAATTTTTTAAATTAATTAAAAAAAATGATATATTTTTATATTTAATTTCAAAATATTCATTCTATTGATATATAGTTACACGACTTATTCTGAATTTAAAGTTTCAACAAAAATTTTTTTTTTCTTGAATTCAATGTCAAGTCAAACTACATCACATTAATTGATATGATATAAGCATATATTTAATATGAATGTGATAATATTTTTTTAAAAAAAAGTAAATAGTTAAACATATAATTTTCATAGAAAAAATAATAAAAATTATTATAAAATAAATTTATGAAAAACAAAATTCATTGACTTTGAGAGAAATTATGCCAAGACATATTACAATAAGTCAAAATTGGAGATACACTTGCTCCATAGGATACGTTTGTCGTTATCTTTTTGCCTAGGATACTCATGATCAGGAGGAAATTGAAAAGAGAAAGTAATCAATACCAAACGGAAAAAGAGAGGATTTGACTGAATATATTTTATTTGTTTCATACATTTTTTTTATAATTAATTTCAACAATAATATAATGTATTTTTATATGAATATATTTTAGCCGTTTTAATTTTTTGAGATGTTTTTTATAATTAAATATTTTTATATTTAGCGAGTATTTAATTTTAAAATATTTATTTTGTTATTTGAGATGATTTCTAATCACATAAATATTTAAAGTATAAATTTCAATAGGATCCTAAATCCCCCTTCAATTATAAGCTATCTGACTATTCTTCTCTTTGAAAAATATGATTGGTGCATGATAAAACAGCAAATTATCAAAATAACAACAATATATTCAGCGTAATTTTATAATTTGAGTCTGAGAAAAGTGAAAAGTACGCAGATTTTGCTACTATTTCATAGAGATGAAAAGACTGTTTCCGTAAAACTCTCCTCTCAAAACAACAAAATCTCAAAGGGGAAAAAAATAAAACTATCCTCTCAAAACAACAAAATCTCAAAGGGGAAAAAAATAAAACTCTCCTCTCAAAACAACAAAATCTCAAAGGGGAAAAAAACTATGTTGTTTTCTTTCTTGTTTTTCTTTTCTTTTTTTTTTTTTTTTTTGCCCTGTGAAGTTCCCAATCAATTAAATGACTTCACATTTTAATATTCTTTTGACATTTAAAAAAAAAAGTGAAGAACAAGAGAGGATTTGACTGAAGGCATAAAATCAGTCGCTTTTACTTTTCATCATATTTTGATTTATCATGACATTTTAATTAAATTTATAATATATGAAATATATTAAATATGCATAAATTTTACGATTAAACATGCTATATATAAAATTAAAATAAAATAAATAACATAAAACAAATAAAGTACATTTTATTTGGTACCGACTCGCACTGATTTTTCTTGTTAATTGAAATGTATTAAACAAAAGAATGAAAGATACAAGTCAAAAGGGAAAACCTACTCTACGGCTTGAGCTTCTGACTCTTTTCTTTTGTGCGACGCAATACACTTGGGTGAGAAATGTTTTTAAATTCTTTTTATCACATAATGCACATATTAATTAATTTTTAGTATTAAATTTTGGAAAACGATCCAGAGATGAAGTAATTAATGTTATGTCTAAAACATGAAAAAGAATTAATTATTTTTTTTATATGTTAAAAATGATAATTAAAAATAAAAAAATTTTTTTGAAATAGTGAACATGTAAAAATAAACAGATTGTATATTTTGAAATATCTCCAAATGGGAATTTGTAAGTTCTTAACGATCAAGGTCAATCCTCTCCGTAAAAAATCTCTCTCTCTCATAAACCCTAGCCGCGGGGCACACTATTGGAATTTTCCGGTGGCTATGGCCACCAATTCACCAGGACTGGAGGGGGAGACTGCGCAAGCCTAAGAGGGCAGGAGGTATACGGACGTTCTTTGTCCACCAACAGTGCCGCGGAATTGATTCCGACGAAATCAATCTTTTATTACATGGAGAACCCAAAATTATTTAGGAGGAGAAAGAGGTGGAGCAGATGATAATCAAGGAAAATCTAGCATTCGTTGTAATTAGGAAATTTTCATATGGCTGCCTGGCGATACAGGAGTTAAGGAGGGTTATTCCCAAACAGTGTGAACTCAATGGGAAATGCAATATTGGACTATTGAGCAATAGACATGTGCTTATTTGAGCATCATGCCTAGAAGACTATGTTCACTTATTATCTAAACCGGCGTTTTATTTATGATTGGTGGGTGGTCTAATGTGATACGAACGTTGAAGTGGGATCCTATGTTCAATCTGGAAGAGGAGACATCCAACGCAATAGCATGGATCTCCTTCCCGGCATTACCCCCGAATTTCTTTGTGAAAGAGGTTGTGTTTTCACTAGCGGCAGCAGTTGGAAAGCCGTTACAGGTGGATCTGGCGACCAAGAATCAAACATGACCTAGTTGTGCAAGAGTAAAGGTAGAGGTAAATCTACTTCGGGAATTCCCCCCAAAGAATCACAGTTGGAGTACGGAAACATACTGGTGAAGTTATGGAGAAGCATATTAGAATCAAATATGACTATCTCCCAAGGTATTGCAAGAGTTGTAAAATACAAGGACATGATGAGGAACAATGTTATGTGTTGCATCCAGAATTGTACCCAAAGAAGGAGAAGGATGAAGGCAAATCGAAGGAAGACAAGGTACCAGAAAAGGATGTTAACCAGGTGTAGTAGCAGAAGAACCAAGATAAAGGGAAAGAGAAGGGTAATAACAATGAAGGGGACAATGAGAAAAAAAGGGAACCAAAATCAAACTTCAGGGGACAATGGTAAAAAAGGGAGTCGGAATCAAAGTAAAGGGGATAATGGGTCAAGAGTGTCACGACCCAACCCTAGGACCGTGACTAGAGCCCGAATTGGGCACCCAAACATTGCCTCAGATCCTATCAAACACATTCCTGAATATAACAGGAGTCGACAAGGCTATGTTTCAAGTTTATTAATATAATAAAATTTTGTCAGAGTTTCCTTTGTTTTACGGACTATCCAAAATAATCTTGCACTCAGAAAATACCAACAAAGGCCACACAGGGCCAGCAAAACAACATATATACATATGCAGGCTGACAACGCCGCCATGGCGGGTGAAACCACCCAACACACACATCACACAAGTCTAATTGGATGGACTGGCACAATCCACATACATATATCTACAGACCTCTAAATAAACTGACAGAATCATAGGACGGGACAGGGCTTTGCCGTACCCTTAAATAAATATATATAATGCAATGAACGAATATATACCAAAAGTAGGCTCCGAAATAGGGGGAGCANAAGCAGAAGATACAGAACATAAATCTGAGTAATAATCGAAATAGAAGTATGGAAGGTAAATGCAGATCCAAAAATGGCTCCCAAAGAAGGAGGGTTGATACGAAATATTTACTGAGTATGTAAAGCAGGAGATACAACACATAAGTCTGAGTAATAATTGAAACAAAAGTTTGGAAGGTGAATACATACCCAAAAATATTAAAATGCTTGCTTTCAAAATACAAATCATGCATAGGGCACAGGAAATATGGTCGCCCGCCCGTCGATAGCGCCATAACACAGCATAACACTAGAAAGTTTCAAATCTCCGAATTCCTATCACATATCACAACACAGCATAACGCCCAACAAAAGCGGAACCCGGCCCTCAAGCGAGGAGCTCGGTGAACCATAAACACAGCATAACACAAGAGTATGTCATAATGCGCATGACAACCAACCGGCCCAGGAACCGACGAACGATATCATAATAGTAGGCATGAGCGGAGTAGTGAGTAATCATATGAATAAAAGCATTGTCATAAATCCAAAAGATAAGTAAAATAGTCATATTTGAAATCGAAAGAATAATTATTACATATTCTTTCAAAAGTTATCGAAATTGCATAAAAGGGCATCGTGGGACCCACGAACGCGTGGAGTCCCGAGCTGGCCCAGCCTATGGAGAATATACTCATCATAGACCATAAAAGCTTGCCTGGCGATACAGGAGTTAAGGAGGGTTATTCCCAAACAGTGTGAACTCAATGGGAAATGCAATATTGGACTATTGAGCTAAAGGGCGTTTGTAGTTTTAGAATCGTTAAAGAATAAGTGCTTTTAAAACTAATCAGCTTTCATGTACCCTTTGCTACTTATGAATTCCAAGGACATAAGGATCAATGTTATGACATATTAACAAAAGAATACCAAGGAACAAATGTGGATTATAAACATGCACAGAATGCGAGAATAGAGTTTCCTCGAGGCTGGTATCATAACTTATTTTAACTAAGGCATGCCGAAAAGAAAGGTTGATTTACATACCTCAAACGCTCTCCAATATAATCCAAATGCACGCTAAATCCAACTTACCTTTCGGGATGCTCAAGGTCTACAAACAAGTCAAAAAATGCCAAACATTAGCTAAAGACTTTTTGGACATTAAATTTCAAATTTGCCCTTAATTCTACAGAAATTTGGGCAGCATTTCCCCTGAAAATAGGCCACCCCGAGAATTTAACTCGGCCAAATCAATCAACAACAACAACAACACCCAACTTAGCAATATCAACAACCCCAATATTTAAAGACATTCTAAGCAATTCACATAACACTTCCAATAATCTAAAATTTTCTCCAATCTAGCCAAAAATAACCCCTAAACCCGAGAACCCCACTTGCCTTAGATAAAGTCTTCAATCACGTCAATTTCAAAGCTTTTCCCCTTTCTATAACACCCCAATTCACCAAAATCTATTCAAATATAGGATCATAATTATATAACGACGCTAAAATCAATTAATTCAGGTGAAAAGGATAAAATGGTCTAAAAAATTTGTCATCAGAACATATCGTCGGAATCTGAAATTTTTTACATGAAAATGTTTCCCAAGTGATAAGGAATTCAGTAGCAAAAATCGTTTAAAAATGGAGCTAATATGAGGAAGAAATCGCATGATAAATGTTTCAAAAATAACAACAACACAGCAGAAAAATTGCAATTTTTACCTTAAATGATGCACCAAAATCAATTTCTGAAGCTCCCAAGTTGTTTTCAAAATTAACAACAACGCAGCAACAAAATTGCAATATGTACCTCAAACGACACACCAAAATCAATTTTTGAAGCTCCTAGGTTGTTCTTCTCAAAAAATTATACAACTTAGCTTTTTGAATCACTCAAATCAGATTAAAATCGAGAGAGAAATTGAGGTTTTACGTTTTGGGCGAGATTTGCAACATTCTGCAAAAATTCTATAGCTTTAAAGTGGAAACTAGGTCTGCCACATGACAGAATCTTATTGGGCCACGTCACTCGCGTGTTTCAGCATTTTCAGCAACTTCTCGAACTTAAATTCGATGTTCTGACCTCATCTAAAGTTGAAAAAATATAATCCATATATGAAATCTTATTGAAAATAGCATTTTGAACTCAATGGTGTAGTCAAAATTTTCAACGGAGATCATTTTATGCTAATGTGGGTCCCATTTTCCAATTGCTCTAATGCATGGAATACGGGTTCTAACAAAGAGGGGCACATAATCAGTCCAATCAAATGTGGATAACCACGGGAAATTATTTTGACGTCTTGGACAAGAGTGAGGAAGGAGTGATTGCACAAAAAGAACGGGATAAGGGTAAGTTGGCAATGAAGAAATGGGTAGAGGATACGTTCCAACAAAATAACAAAGGCGGAACAAAGGGGACTGCGAAGGATGGACAACAAGAAGAAGAAAATAAGCAAATAGGACAGGAGAGATAAGGGGTGCCGGAGATAAATACACAACAGGTCAACAAGGGATTACAGGATAAGGGAGGGGGTGAAGTGGAGGAGGATGGAAATAGTAAGATAGGAACAATGAGGATATGGAGGGGCAAGATTCGTCTGACAGTGGGGGGGAGCTTCAAATGAGGCCCTTGAGCTTACGGAGAGGGAAAAGCTATCAAGACGAGACAAAGAGGAGGATGAAGCAATGGATCAAAATATTGAAAAAATGGTAACAGAAGGGGATTTATCTCCTAAGCAATTGTCAAATTAGAAGAGTGGTACCAAGAAGAATCATCAAACAATACCGTTGCAGGTTAAAATAAGGAGCAGTAAGGACTCGTCCGAAAGTGTTTCTCAATGATAGGAAAAGCTATATTCTGAAATATTAGATCCGTCAAGTCACAAAGAGTCTTTGATAAATTAGTGGACCTAAATAAAAGATATCATTACCAATATATTTCCTTAATGGAATCTTTTCAAGATCCACAGGCAATACATCAGTATAAGTCAAGATTAGAAATGCAAAATGTGTTTGTGAATTGCTCGGAAAAGATATGGATTTTTTGGGATGAAAGTTAGAGTGGGGAAGTAATTTTTGATGAGGTGCAACAGGCTACTATTAAGTTTGTTATGGGTAACACTGAATTTTTAATTACGACAGTGTGTGCGCGATATGATAGGTTGGAAAGGTTAGAACTGTGGGACTTCCTGGAAGTGGTGTTAAACACTTCATGTCCTTAGTTGGGGGGAGGGGATTTCAACATTATTTCTAATGAAGAAGAGAAGTTTGGGGGACTAGATTTTGATCCAATGGAGGAGGTTGACTTTAATCAATGCTTCAGCGCTTGTGTTTTATCGGAGATTAAGTTTATGGGAAGTCGGTTTACTTGGTGAAATGGACGTGTCGAGGAACACTATATTTTTAAAAGATTGGATAGAGTGTTGTGTAATCAGAATTTTTGGGATTTACTCCTAAATTATTTGGTGACACACTTAATTAGACAAGGTTTCAATCATGCGCCATTACATTTAGTGTGCAATTCGAAATTGGAGATAGTGGTGAAGCCTTTTAAATTTCTTAATTTTTAGACTAAACATTCAGATTTTAAGAAAATTATAAAGGATAATTGGAGGGTTGATTTTAAGGGGTGCCCATTTACTGAAATTCATGCAAAGATGAAAAGAGTCAAGCAAGCTTTGAGATAGTGGAGTAAGGAATCATTCGAAAATATTTTTTACCATATTAAAAACTTGAAAGATAAGATCAAACTTATGGAGACTCAATTTGAGATCAATCCCACGAAGAAGAACAGAGAGGAATTAAGCCATGTAGAAGTCGAAATGAAGAAATATAAAGGGTGGAAAAGGATTTTTGAAAGCAGAAGGCGGGGATGAAGTGGTTTAATGATGGGGACAGAAATATTCATTTCTTTTATAATTATGTCAAAGGGAGATGCAAGAGACTTGCAATTCATGAAATTCAAACCGCTCAAGGGGCTATCATAGAGAATACAGTGAACATAGGGGCTAAAGTAGTATGTTTTTTTGAAAAGCAATTTTCAAAAATGGCTCAAATGGAAGAGAAAGGTATGATTGACGTAATTCCAAAATAGATTATGCCAGATCAGAACACAGCTATGGGGAGGATCCCGACATTAGAAGAGATGAAGGCATTGGTGTTCGATTTAAGTGGGTATAGCTCGAGTGGGCCAGATGGGTTTATGGGATTATTTTTCAATCTTGCTGGGATATTGTGGGAGAGGATATTCGGAATATGACCAAAGCTTTTTTCTACTGGATGGAGCTGCCTAGATTCATCAAACATACAAATGTGGTCTTATTGCCAAAGAAAGAAAAGATTAAAGAATTTTCTGACATAAGACCCATTAGTTTGAGCAGTTTCACTAATAAAATTTTATCCACACTATTACATTCTAGAATCGTGAAAGTTTTACCAGAGATTATATTAGTCAATTAGTTGGGTTTTATAAACGGCAGGAGCATCACGAAAAATATTTTGTTGGCTCAAAAAATTATAAGAGATATGAACAGGAGGAATAAATTTCACAATGTTGTGTTGAAGTTGGACATGGCTAAGGCATATGATAGGGTATCATGATTTTTCCTCATCAAAGTACTGAGGAAGTTTAGATTTTCGGAGCTACTAATTGATTTGATTTGGAGGATTATCTCAAATAATTGGTACACTATTTTCGTGAATGGACAACCATTCGGATTTTTCAAATCCTCTAGAGGGGTGAAATAAGGGGATCCTCTATCACTATCATTATTCATAATTGCGGCAGAAGTTCTTTCTAGAGGGATAAACCAGCTAAATAGAGATGACACGTTCAGAGGGTTTGGACTCCCCAAATGGAGCCCCAAGATTAATCATCTTGCATACGCGGATGATACAATCTTATTTTGTTCAGGGGAAAGAAGCTTAATTATTTAAATAATGTCAGTATTGAGGAAATATGAGAAGTGCTCTGGACAGATGATTAATTTAAGCAAAAACTTTGTCTATCTTCATGATAACACACCTTTAATAGTGGCCATAAGATTAAGTAGGATTACAGGTATAAAACAAGGAGCATTCCCTTTCACTTATTTGGGGTGTCCTGTGTTTTATGGAAGGATGAGAATTCACTACTTTAATGACTTGGTGAAGAAGATACAGAACAAAGTGTTTACTTGGCAAAACAAGTGGTTATCCTTTGATGGTAAGTACATACTGATTCAGAATGTATTACAATCCATTCCAATATACTTACTTTCAGCATTGAAGCCCCCTAAGAAGGTTATAGAGCGAATACACCAAGTATTTGCACAATTTTTCTGGGAAAGAATAGGTGGAGAGAAAGGTAAACATTGTGTATCATAGGAGGATATGTGTTATCCCCAACTGGAAGGTGGACTGGGTTTTAGATAGCTATTTGATGTGTCTAAGGCGTTTTATGCTAAGCTTTGGTGGAGATTCCGAACAGCCACAACTCTTTGGAGTAATTACATGTGGACTAGATATTGTAAAAAGCTTCATCCTATAATAGTGGATTCTAAGGGAGCCTCGCACGTATGGAAAAGAATGGTGGCTATTAGGGAGGATGTAGAGATGAACATGTGGTGGCAATATAAAAAAGGGGCGGTGAATTTTTGGTTCGATAACTGGACCAAACAAGGGGCATTGTACTTTTTAGGGGAAAACAATGTGTATGATGAGGATATAGAGGTGCAGCAATGTATAAGGAATAAGGAATGGGACCTGCAGCAACTGAAATCATATATTCATGATGATATGGTGGACTACATCAGCGAAGAGATAAAACCTCAAATTGTGGAAGGAGGTGTGGACAAGCCTAGGTAGATAGAATCAGATAATGGGGAGTTCACTATTAGATCAATGTTCCAGTTGCTAAGGCGAAAAAAAGGGATATAGGATTGGAGAAAATTTATATGGGTAAGTGAGGTGCCTTTCAAAATCAACTTCCTAATGTAGAGAAGTCTAAAGGGAAGAATAGCTACAGATGATAATTTGAAGAGGTTGAAAATGCAAATTGCCTCGAGATGCTATTGTTGTGAGAACTTTGAGGAGAAACACAATGCAACATCTTTTTCTAACAGCCCCAATAGCTAAGATGCTATAGCGGCAGTTTGTTTCTTGTGCAGGGATACAGGTTAAGGAGGACTTGAATCACATGATTTGGAGCTTATAGGAAACTGATGCGCCAGTAAAATTAAAGTACATATTGTCAGTTCTCCCATCGGTGCTAATATGTAAACTATGGAAACAGAGAAATAGGCGAAGACATGGTAGGGAGGTCAACCTACATATGCTGCGGAGGAATTGCATGGATCTGTTACATAAGATAACCAGGAGGAAATACCCCTGAATCGAGGTACCTAAAGAATGAAATGGTCTAGTGCAGGTACTGGGGGAATACAGGCCTAAACTACACTATTTGCTAGTGAGATAAAAAATGCCAGCACAAAGGAAAATAAAATGCAACACGGATGGGGTGAGTAGAGGAAATCCAGGAGAGAGTGCCTACAGTTTCTGCCTAAGAAATGGTAGAGGAATACTGATACATGCAGAGGCGGAACCTATGAGTAATGCAACTAACATGCAAGCAAAAATCGGAGCAATAAAGGAAGCAGTTACATATTGCAAGGAACACAAAATAAGAGAAGTAATTTTAGAGACAGACTCATTGGTAGCTATGAAGATTCTTAAAACAGAATGGGAAATTCCATGGCATATTGAACCAAAAACTCAATATATTCAACAAGTAATGCAGGAAGTGGGCATACATATACAACATATTTTTAGAGAAGCAAATCAATTAGTAGATGCATTAGCTAATGAAGCGTGTGAGCAGCAAAAGAAAATAAGTATGCAGATTTAGGGCCTATTACCAAGAGCATGCAGAGGTATAATCAGACTAGATAGATCGCAGGTGCTTAATCTATGCATCAAAACAAGGAGCATAAACACGTAAGTACAAACATACAAACGCAGAGCATAAAAGAGCAAAATAATTATAATAATAGGGATGAATGGGACATACACAGAGGAGAATAGGCTTACAACGTGCCTATTATTATATTACATTTTCCAAAGATAAATAATAGCTAACCAAGATCTTCTCAAATCAGATCGGAGTGAAATCTTGGAGAGTATCATGACACAGCAGCTGAAAGGCCATCTCTTCACGGCTACAGTGGATACGAGCTGCTTTAAAGTAAAGATACAGAGGGTTAGTAAAGGGGTGAAGACACAAAGAGCAGCAGAAGAAAGAAGGAAATACTTACCACAAAGGAAACAAATGGTACAACAACTATGCAGAGGAAGAATAGTGATCTTCAAAATGATGCCTAACAGAACGAATGGAAAATCAGAATAGCACTTTGATGTAAACAGAAATAGGAGGGAAAGAGACGAATAGAGTCTAAGAAAGCAACAGCTTAACCACACTCAGCCAAAGATCAGCTCCTCCAAAGAACGCTCAACCAAGATGAAGAAGCTTGAAGCTTCTGGAGAGGACAACTTGAGCACAATGCGGCGATGTTTTAGGGTTTGCTTTAGGAAAGTTAGGGTTTACCATTTTATATCTAGGGATAGGGTAGTATTGGGCCGGGTTTTCACTTGGTCCGTGAACTGATGTTAATTTTATTCATTTATAAATAAAATGGAGTGATAAGCTCCACAAATATATATATATATATATATATATATATATATATATATATATAAAAATCTCCAAATGCATGCTACTCTCTTAAAAAGATGCCTGATAAATGGAGGAGGAGTACAATGGTTTCATTGTACAAGAATAAGAGAGATATTCAAAATTATAACAATTACAGGGGTATCAAGTTGTTAAGCCACACATGAAGGTTTGGGAGAGAGTAGTGGAAGAAAGTAAGAAGGACCTTCATATGGTGTTCATTGATCTCGAGAAAGCATATGACAAAGTCCCAAGGGATGTCCTATGGAGGTGTCTAGAGATGAAAGGTATCCCAATGATATATATCAGGGCAATTAAGGATATGTACAATGGAGCCAAAACTCGGGCAAGAACGATGGAAGGAAACTCAGAGTATTTTCCTGTTAAGATGGAACTCCATCAAGGATCTGTGTTGAGCCCTTTCTTGTTTGCCTTGGTGATGGATGAGTTGACGTGATCTATCCAGGAGGAGGTACCATGGTGTATGCTATTCGCAGATGACATAATACTGATTGATGAGACTCAAACTAAAGTTAATGATAGGTTGGAGGCCTTGAGACACGCCTTAGAGTCTAAAGGTTTCAAATTGAGCAGAACCAAGACTGAATACTTAGAGTGCAAATTCATT
>DF364741.1:0-13865 GCA_000787875.1 Solanum virginianum | reverse complement strand
TGGCGATATCGATGATGATGTCACACATCGTATTGGGGCAGCATGGACTAAGTGAAAGGAGTACCGATGCTCATGTTAGGAGGTGTGAGAGGTTGGTTTTAGAAGCTCCACCGAGGGGTAGAGGTAGACCGAAGAAGTACTGGGCGGAGGTGATCAGACACCTTGTTAGGAGGTGCGAGAGGTTGGTTTTAGGAGCTACATGGAGGGGTAGAGGTAGACCGAAGAAGTACTGGGGGGAGGTGATCAGACATGATATGAAGGAACTTGATCTCACCGAGGACATGACCCTAGATAGAAAGAAGTGGAGGTAGCGAATTAGAGTAGTTAACTAATTGGTTGGTAGGGTTAGTGATACTTAAAAAATAAAAAAAATTGTTAAAATTTTTTTGCCTACTAACCTTTTCAATTTTATTTTTATTTTATTTGGCAGCCTTATTCTGAAGTGGGTGGGTTCCCAGGAAACAACCTCTCTACTTCTATGAGGTAGTGGTAAGGTCTGCGTACATTCTGCCCTCCCCAAACCCCACTTGTGGGATTGCACTGGGTATGTTGTTGTTGTTGTTGTTTGCACACAATATTTTAGACCCCAAGATTGACATTTAGAACTCTCACGTGAGCATATATTTAGTTTAGAATCACAAGATTCAATTTATTTATTTTTAAAAAACTCTGTTAAAATCAAACAAAAACTCAGAGGTATGGCATAATTTTTTTTCTTTTTCTGCTGCTTTTAACTTTAAGAGTCATTTGGTAGAGTATATATGAGTAATACTAAATAAAGTGTATTAGTATTGCATTAATTTACACATAGATTATTTATTATGCGTTGTTTGATTTAGTGTATCAAAAATAACATGCATTTCATAAAAATATTTGTTTACAAAGATACCCTTCACAATTAATATATGTAAAAAATAATTAGTCGCTAACCTTGCAAATGTATGCATTAAAACTCTTTGCATTACTAATACCTAGAAATTCATGGTATTATTAATACACACCTTAATATATAATAAAGTATATTAGTTATACTCTTAGTTATACATAACGTGAAAAAATATACCAAATAAAATATTACTAATACAAGAAAATAAATACGTACATTATTTTTTGGCAAACCACTCGCAAATTTGAATGGGTTAGATGAAGGTGGAGCAGTAAAAGCAAGCAAACACTTATTTGGGTCTTTCCTTGTATTCCTTTTGGCTTTTGCTTTGGCATTTCACCTTTCAGAGTGCTAAAGCCAAAAAAGCTAGGAAAATTATTATTACTATGAGGCTCCATATCTTTTATTTAGTTACCATTTCATCATTGCTTCTTTTGTATCATCAACAAAATTTAGTTATCATATATATATACGCCCAAATTGTGCACATTATTTTATTTGTCACTACATTAATAAATGAGAACACGATCATTAATGGATCTATATAATTATTTGGAGAGCTTGTTATTAAAAATGAATTCATGATTTTACGTCTAAGTGATCAAGTGTTTTAGTGTATATATATCTATTTATCTATCTATCTATCTATATATATATAATAATGTTGATTGAACTTTTTGCCCTTCATTAAGAAATGTCACTTTAGACAAAATTATTTTTTCACATAATACCTTTATATTATTTTACTAATTACATGTAAAACTTCCAAATTAATTTCGTATTAAAGTCCAATTTGTTTAGGACTAATTATATGTCAAACTCCCATTTATAGTAGGTTTACTTCTCCATAATAGAAATCCTAATTGGGTTTAAGTTTTATGAACACATACACATTATTTATTTTATAATAAATTAATATGGACTTCTCCATAATAGAAATTGTAAATTAATATGGACGTCTCTATAATAGAAATCCTAATTGGCTTAAGGTTTTATGGACACACGTTATTTATTTTATAATAAATTAATATGGACTTTTCCATAATAGAAATCCTAATTGTCTTTAGGTTTTTTGAACACACGTTGTATATTTTATAATAAATTAATATGGCTAGTCATAATTAATATGTACATAGAAAACTCCTCTAAACACATTTATGGTAGGTTTTTTGGATTAGGACTTTTTTTATCTTCTCTTCATGATTCTCTATGAATATTAATTTGAATCCTGTTTAGTTTTTGATTTCTGTACTTCTATAAAAAGAGTTTTAAGTTCAAAATTTTAATCTTAGAAATATTGATTGAACTTTTTGATCTTCATTAAAATTTTCTACTTTAGATAAAATCGTCTTTTCACTATTTTTCTTTGAATTATTATTTAATCTTTTATTTATTTAGTTTCATGATTCACTTTTGGATTAAAATTTCTTTATATTTAGAATTCACTTTTGATTTAGGACTATTATTTGTAAATAAAGTACCTAAAATTTTAACTATCAAATATTTTCTTAATAAAATTATATGATACAACAAATTTAAAAAGAAAAAATATTTCAGTAAAATTATGTTGGAACCATTAAACTACTCCTTTTATATTTAGGAATCTTTTGTTACATTAAGTTTTTGATCAGTTAATTATTTAACTTCTAATTATTCAACTCTAAATTATTACTTTATGCATTAAAAAACTATTAACGTATCTATATTATAAGCAATTGAATTGATTTTCTCATCTTTACCGTTTCATAATAGACTAAATTATTGCATCAAACTAATAGTATTTATTTAATTTTTTATATAAATATTATATTTATTTAATGACAAGTACCTCTATGAGATAGAGGTAAGGTTTGCGTACATCCTACCCTCCCCAGACCCCACTTGTGGGATTTTACTGGGTATGTTGTTGTTATTAGTGTTGTAATGAATTTATATATAATATTTACATTGACGTGACACATACATGCAAAACACATAGACTGAAACTAGTACTATATTAAAAGTGTGAAGATCGTTAACAATATTATTTGAACTTTTTGTACTTTATTAAAAGATTGCGCTTTAGACAAAATTGTCTTTTCACCATTATTTTTAATTATTATATTATTATTTTAATAAATTTAATATTAGATATAATAAATATAACGAAAATTAAATAGAGAAAATTTTCTTATTATAATTAAATTCATACATGAAGAATCTTTTTTCTAACTAGAATAAGCTTGATCTAAAAAAATAAAAATAAAAAATGTAATAAGCAAAAAAAAGTTTGAAAAATCATTTCTCATAAAAATAGGCACAAAGAAAGTGTTAAAAAAAAAAAGAACATGTTAATAAGAGTTAAAAAAAAAAGTATGAGAAATTCATGTCAAAAAATTCATTCGATTAAAGGTAATTTAATTTTTCTTAATTATTCTCTTAATATTTTCATAATTAATTAGTTTGTCAATTTTTTTCCTTTGTCCTTTATGACTCTACTATTTTAATTAAAAAAATTTAATTTCACCATGAATCCTAATTATATAATAAAAAATTTCATCATAAACATGATAAAATATTATTTTCTATCCTTTTTTATTTATGACTTCTCTACTTCTATAAAAAAAATATTTCAATTTCAACTTTTGATTCATCAATCATTAACAATCAACAATTCCGCTTGTATTTTTTTATTTTACAATTGTAATCATTTTTTTCTCGCTTTAATTAATTCATTCATCCCCTTTATCAATTCGTGCTAAGTGGTGCTGGATCTTATTTTACACTTTTGCCGAACTTCAATTTTATTATCAGGTTTACTTATATTACACACTCTCATTCTTTGTTTCATATTCTTTTCCCTTTCTTTTTCATTTTTTTGAATTTAAAGAAAATAAATTAATTGTTATGCTAGCTTAACTTGCTTAAAAATAATATTAATTGTTATGCTATCTTAACTTGCTTCTTTCAGATTATATTATACCCTTAGTTTAGTTAGTTGATTCTAATAAATTTTCGCTATTTAAAATTTTCTCTTATTTTATAACTAATATCTCACTCTACTCACAGGTTTCATCTATTCAAGTAAACTGATATGTGAAGTAAGGTAATATTTCTTTTCTTTAGACAAAATGATCTTTCACTATTTTTCTTAATTTATTATTTAATTTTTTATAATTTAGTTTCCAGATTTACTTTTGGATTAGAATTACTTTATATTTAGAATTAACTTTTAATTTAGGACTATTCTATGTAAATAATTAATAAAAATTTTGACTATCAAATACTACTTTATTAATAAAATTATGTAATATAACAAATTTAAAAATAATATATATATATATATATATATATATATATATATATAGATACATACATACACGCGTGCATATAATGTTCTAAACAATTAAAAACTTTTAACACTCAAAAATGATGTATAAATTTTTTTTACTATGGATGAGAGATAAGTATGAGATGACATACAAAAATTATGTGAGGCTCCATTCATAATTTATCGATTGGACTATTATATTTTTTTAGTTTAATAATTTTATTCTTGAGAATAAATTTTCTTGCTCGATTCATGTTATTTCTAACATTTTGATAATATGTTTTATATTCCACTATAGCTACCCACACACTGAAAGAATAACATGTTGATAATATTTTTTCTATTCCATTATAGCTACCCACCCACACACTGAAAATAGTTATTTAATGTTACTTATCGATTAATAAAATTAAAATATAATTAATTATTTTTCTCATTTTATTTGAATAATTAATTCTTCTTAAAAGTGTAAATGGAAAAAAATAATTAATCATTTTTTTTTTCATTTTATATGAACAATTTTTTATCCTTCCACTTTCACCTTTCATTTATTCATCCATCTAACAAAAAATACTTTACATTTTTAAATTTATTTAAATATATTTCTTTGCACAAATTTAAAATAACACAATGTAAAAGATAATATTGTCCTAAAAATTGGTAACCCCTTATTTTTTTTTCTCTCTCTAACATTAATTCTTCAATTCTCCTTTTATGTATATTTTTCTTATTTTCTTTTTTTAATGTTTATGTTATTTGTCAAAAAATAAGATAAATAAAATCATATTAATTCAAATTCATTGAAACCTATACGGACTTAAAAAGAGTTAAATTAAGTCGCATGCTCTTAACCTTAAAAAATTCAACTTTTTAAAGAATAATATAAAGAGTTAATTAAAATTATTTTTTAATTAACAAAATTTATAATTACTCAAAAAAGATTTTTATTTTACTCTAGTAATTAATTTTTCTTGAAAGTGTAAAAAATATTTGTAAACTTGAAAAAAGAATTTTTAAGGAATAAATTAGTAGAATTATCATTTTTATTTATAACTTTTTAAAGGACATAAAAAAGAGGAAGTGGACAATTAATATGAAAAATGAAAGGAGTATAAAGTTAATTTTTTTCTTTTATCAAAAATAGCATAAACACTTAAATTCATCAAATATTCTTCAATAAAAAAAATTAATGAAAAGAGCAGCATCATTGTGACAAATAATTACATAAGTTTTGGCTCTTCAATTTATACGATAATTTTTTTATCCTTGAAATTCAAACTATTAAATTTATTCTTTTAATTGTATTATCTTTTGCGAAAGCTTTTCGGTTTTGAGTTTAATGAAAATAGTGTCAAAGCTTATGTAATCATTTACCAAGATTACTAACACTCTTTCCGTTATTTATTATGTTGGAGAATATTTGATGGATTTAAGTGTTTATGAAATTGTTGAGAGAAAAATAAGAGACAAATTTACTTTATATCCTTTTTGTTTTTCATGCTAGTTATTCATTTTTTTCTTTTACACGTTCTTTAAGAAATTATAATTTAAAAAAAAATAATTTTACTAATTCACTCGTTTAGAATTTTTTTTACAACTTTACAAATCTAGTTAACACTTTTAAGAAGAATTAATAGTCCGGATAAAATGAAAAAATAATTAAACATATTTTAATTTTGCTAATTAATAAATAATGTTAAATAGCTATTTTTATTGTGCAGATAACTAAAATAGAATAGAAAAACTAATATCAAAATGTTAGAAATAACATGAAGTAGGCAAGAAAATTTAGCAGTGTGTGCCTATATGGGTAACTAAATGGAATAGAAAAAGTAATATCACAATGGTAGAAATAACATAAATCAGGCAAAAAAAATTTATTTTCGTGAATAAAATATTAAAGTAGAAAAGTAAGAGCTTTATAATAATTATACAAAGAAAGAGTCAGAAAAATTGAACTAAAAAAAAAAGTAAAAAAAGGAAGAGAGAGAGAAGGGAACTTTGACTCCTTTTTATGAAAATGGGACACAACAATTTTTGCATACCACCTCATGTTTATAGTAAAATTTTTGGATGTGTCAAGTGTCAATGTGCAAGATGAAAACTAGTCCTTAATTTGGTGATTATACACCGCAAGGTCCATTTTTGGTGGCGCTTTCAATAGATTTTTTTTTTAATTTTCAAGATTCGAATTAAGACTTATAATTAAGAGTGAAACAGTCTCACCATTGCATCACAACTTATGTTTGCTCAGCATCTAATTTACTTTTACTCTAGAATAATTAAAAAAAGATGTCCCATCTTAGCAAAAGGGAAGAAGCGCACACGACAAAGGTTCTACTGCTTTTTAAGAACCACAAAAGAGTGACGCTCCACAAGTAATTATTTACAAACAGTGGAAATTAATTAATTAAATATTTGTACAAAAAAGTAATCAAGTATCACTCGTCCAACTATAATTTGAGGAAATGAAAGAGAGAGTGTAATGGAGGGGAAATAAATTCTTTTTATCATTAATGGAGCTAAAAATTTTAATAAATATATTCACAAAATAAAACATGAATACAAAAAATAAAAAAAAATCAATATTTATTATATGCGTAATAAAATAATTTCAATCTTAGATATAAATGTATTTTTTCGGAAAGGAAATTCAAATGAATCCCTCGTGCCCAAGAAATATACTGTTATACTGTTAACTTTAAAATTTTTAGGATATTGATTTTTTTCAAATAACTAAGTTAAAAATATTGTTGAATTTCTTAAAATTACATTGTTTTGGAAGAATATTGCTCAGTATTTTTTCCTTGTTTCTGTTTGCCCTCCAGACTGCTCACGAGGATCTGATTAAGGAAGTTGCTCTTCTGGAGCTGGAAATTATGTATTTGGAGAAGTATCTTCTATCAATGTACCGGAAAACGTTTGCTAAGCGCCTAGAATCACTGGATGACACAACAGAAACCAATTCAGCTCCCAAAGAAAGGAAAAATTCCCAAGTCAAGAAGCACAACAGCATCATCACCAACGAAAATTCTACGACTAATAACAGTCCTCTTCCACCTTTCAGTAATCCATCAGAAGAATGTAATGAGAGAGCCGGCGATCCAAGCCTAGTTGACACTTCAATTCTGAGATGCCACTCATCACTGTCTCATACTGCTGCTGCTTCTTTCAAACCTTCACCTCTAGCTAGAGTTCTTGCTGATGCTGTAGATTCATATCATTCTTTGCCTTTATCAATGCTCGAGGTACGCAATGCTAGAGAAAGCACTGTGTTTTCAGGTTCGAATATGTTAGAGCGGGTTAAAAGTCTCAGATTGGTTGGGGAATGGACTGGGGGTATGCTTATATAGACTTGGACAATCCTTCGCTCATACTATAAGTTTTGGGATAGAGTTAGACCTAGGCGACATATTTTTACATAGTATCAAAGTTAGGTCCATCGCTATTTGAACTCCCATTCCACTCTTCAGTTGGACCTGGATGAAGGGGGTGTTAGAGTCGGTTAAAAGTCCCACATTGGTTGGGAATGCACTGGTGGTCTACTTATATGGACATGCGCAATCCTTCCCTAATGAGCTAGCTTTTGGGTAGAGTCAGGCCCATGTGACATATCTTTACCTAGATGCCGTCTATTCTATCTTTAAGTTGAGATCATCTAAACTCCCGCATACCAGATCTGTTTAGACTTATAGTATTGCTAATATCTATTTGTGATGCAACTAACTATGCCAAATTGGATCATGTAATGCAACCAGCATGCTCAGGTATCCACTTCAAATTGGACAGCAGCAGATCATTTTGTTAACGGTTCTTCAAATCATTTTCATCATGCCCCAAACCAGCTGTCTGAAGAAATGATTAAGTGTATTTCAGCTATATATTTTCAGCTTGCTGATCCCCCTTTGTTCAGCTATGATTACCCGTTCTCTCCAATCTCATTATCATCCTCAGCGCTGGAATCTTTACAATGTGAAGAAAGTTCATCTAATTCAACTCTGAGTAACCCTTTTCACATTAAAGAGCCAAGAGAATTTAGTGGATCTTTTATCACAATGACTGAAGTGCAAGGGCTCTGTCGAGATAAACGGAGCTTAGATGGTGTGGAGCGCCTGTTACAACATTTTAGGTAAGCTAACAATTACAGTTAGATTAGATACATCTAGTGTTTCAGTAAGGTTGCTGAGTTATAAGTGCTGAAAGGTCTTCAACTTGCCAATACAGGTATCTTGTCTCAAAGTTGAAGGAAGTCGATCCTAGAAAAATGAGGCATGACGAGAAGCTGGCCTTCTGGATTAATGTCCACAATGCACTAGTGATGCATGTAATAACATACCTGTAGCTACAAGTTCTGTGAAGATCTTTTACTGCATATCAGGACGTGAAAAGTTACTAACGAGCATTTATATATTCAGGCATTCTTGGTTTATGGGATTCCACGAAGTACTCTCAAGAGATTATCTCAACTTCTCAAGGTCATAACAGTCTGATGTCTGTTAAATATTTTTTAGGTGCTACTGAATCAATGATGCTATGCACTGTGGTGGTTATAACTAGGAAAATTCTATGTTTTAGGCTGCTTATAACATTGGAGGGAATACAGTAAGTGTGGAGATGATTCAGAGTTCTATACTAGGATGTCGATTGCCCCGTCCAGGTCAGGTAAATCACATTCTTGCTTTTGTACATGGATTCAGGTCCCCTGATTCCCTCTGCTTCATGCATAATAGATTGTTCATTTGTTAGCTGACTCAAGAATCTTATCGTCAATAAAGAGTTTTAACTGTTTTAGTCAGTGTGTGTGTTCTCAGTGAGGCTTAATTTTTCCTGTAGTGGATTCAATCATTGTTCTTCCCAAAACAAAAATTTAAGGCTGGAGATGCAAGAAAAGGATATGCAATAGAGCATCCAGAGCCTCGCCTACGTTTTGCTCTATGCTCAGGAAGCCATTCTGATGCTTTGGTACGCGTAGATTGTCAATATTTTGTTAGTTGAGCTAAGCTATATTTTTATCCACCTTTCAGTGTTTTGTTTGGCTTCTGATTCAATGAAATATGTCCAGCTCCGGTTGTACACACCTAAGAGAGTGTTCCAGGAGCTTGAAGTGGCTAAAGAAGAGTACCTTCAAACAAACACAAGGGTACACAAGGAACAGAAACTAGTTCTCCCCAAGAATGTGGAATCTTATGTGAAGGAGGTCGATTTGTGGCCTTCTGGCTTGAAGGAAATGATAGAGCTCGCGTTGCCTGAACATTTTACAAGGAAAAATCAGGGATGGAAGAAAATTGAGTGGATGCCGCACAACTTCACTTTCCGTTACCTAATTTCACATGAATTGGTATGAAGGATACAATTTCAGCTACCTTAGCTGAAACAGGTTTGAGAGACGTATGAGGCAGAGTTTAGCAGATGGTTTTTGAGCTGCTAAGTGTAAATATTGCCAAGAAGAAAAAGTATGTTTGGACCATGGACTTATGCTTCTCATTTAAGTTTGTGTCTATTTTGTTTTCTTCTCTGTCTCCTTTCTGCACTTTACCTTAGCGCATGGAAAGAATATGAGGTGCAATGGTTAGCTGTCACAATTTTAATTTCCTTTTTGGTTACAGTTTTTGTGGTCTATGAGATTTTCGAGGTGGTTGCATGGAAATTGGATCAGGTTTTTAATTTTGGGAAGTTCCAAAACGTCATTTTTGAAAAATATTTTCTTTTCATTTGTAGGTTGATTTTAGCTCTATTTTTATATAAATCATTGTACGGTGATAGTGTGGGTATGTTGTACTGTACGGTGATAGTGACATATTTGGTTTTGAGTCGAAACAAAACCAAATAGAGAAAGCGACTGTATTCAATATATTGACTGCATATCATTTCATATTTATATATTGCTTTTAAGTAGTGAAATGACTGTGTTTGGTAGAGAAAAAAATTTTCGTAGAAAATTGTGTTTCAATTTTTCTCTGTTTGGTGGGTCAAATTTTCTATAGGAAAATGAGCTTCTTGAAAATGACTTTCTCAATAAAAATCAGAAAAACAAGTAGAACAATTGATATTTCAAGTTTGTTGTCTCCTCTCCGTACACACAACTCCCCCAACCCTCACCCCTTGATCATCCCTCCTCCACCCATGAACCCCCACTTCCATTCTAACATATGAATGCTCCTGGACTAATATTTTGTTGCTTCCATATCGAATACTAGAAATTAATAAGAAACCCACTTATTTTTTGTGGAAAACATATCTCTTTCATTCCAAACACACCCTATTTTATGAAAACGATTTACTTTTCTTCCATGATTAATATGATTGATACTTATCATTCAATTCTATGATATTAATTTTGAATATTGATTTATCATGATATTTTTATCTTTACCTGCTAATTACATAGAATTGAGATCTCTAGATGATATTTTTATGATAAAGTCTTGGAAGGACAGTGTAGGATTGACTCTTCCCATTGCTTCATTTAAAGACCAGTCGATGATGATGCTAATTAAATGTGTTCTTTCATACTCATTCTTGTTTTTCTGCACCTTACCTTTCCTGAATGAAGATCTCTCTGAACAGGAATAGGACCGGGAGCCTATCCTATAGAAAGGTAGCCCACAATCAATTGAATTAGTCGAGAAATCAAAAAAGAATTCTTTCCGCGTGGTGGTCCAAGGCCTTCTTTCTTTTTCTCTTCTCTCTAGCTTGAAGCAGGCAATTCGATTAGTCGAGATAGAGATGCTAATTGCTAGGTATAAGAGTAAGCAGGTTTTACCTGTTGACATCCAATTTTGACACTCCATAAGGTGAATCAATTATTGAGCTTCTTCAATTTTCAAATAATTTGAAATAACTGTTTTTGAAAAATACAAAAATGTAGCTTTGGTATTTTTCCATTAGAATAGGGATTTCAATATTTATATAAGTATATATACAAATTTATGCATTTACAAATATTTGGTCAAGAATTTTTCTTAAATGCTCAAAAATACCAAGTCCCGAAATGAGACTTGATTGCTGGAACGAGACTGATATGATTTCAATATCCAAAAAATTTGACCCTCGTTAAAGCCGAGGTATAGGTCACTAACCTTCCGCAATCACAGCAAGAGGCCCTCTAATGTAGGGGTCTGGATATTCTGGATCATTGCAACTCCGCTATTGTGAAGATCCCTCCTCGAATGCAAGGAGTTTCCCAACAAGAACTCTGCAATGGCAGTCTAGGGCATGTGAGCGTGGAGAAGAAAAAGTGACTGTACTAGCAACCAGACATCAACTATTTCACCAAGTGTAAAATTTCACTTGACAGGTGTTTGAAATTCATTCAAAATTCTGTCGATGTAAATGAATAATGCTACTCAATTGAAAATGACATTTCAGACTTGATAAAATTAATGAATTTTTCAGTGGAAGTCATTTCATCAAAATGTTTACCAAGGCGAATACTTTCAAGAATTGCACCATAAAATGCATAGAGGCCAAAAACTCATTCCAAGCACCTCAAAAATTGAACCAAAGATCTTCCTAAATCAAACTCGACGTTCTGGAGCTAATCGTTGATAAAATTTTCATCCGAACATGTTTATTCAAAATGTTGACTGGAGTCAAACTTGACCAAAATCTTCAAACCTAAAAGGATTTTTTGTACAAACTCAAAAGGAAGGCCCCGAAACCTGAACTAGCCTTCCTCCTAGACCCAAAAGGACCTTTCAAAGCTGACAGAACTGTTGAAAGTTTCATACAATGCTCAGATCTCCGAATGTTGAATAAAGTCAACCATTTTCAACTTAAATCTTTAAAAAGAAGAAAATTTCCACCAAACCACTTCAGGAAGTATGCCTCCCATCCCCACACCAAATAAGGATAATCATATAGAAGCTACGAAGAGGAATAAAATGGTAAAATCATATAAAAATATGAAAATAACCTTGAAGATCATTACAGAACAACAACCTTTATTATCTTCGTAGATTATTGAACATCTTTCAAGTTGTAATGACAAGTTTAGAACAAATCTTTGCTCAAGCATATCCAAGCAAATATGTCAAAAATAATTGATAACTAATGATTTTCTATAGAGCTTCAGATGTATACATTGTCAGAAATGACATCGAGAGGATCATGACTCAAGTTCTGACAGCAACACATGAAAAGGCATTAAAATTATTTTTTAGTAAGACATTTTATTTTATTTTAAAAACTGAATATTTTTAGGTTGATAGTTATTGAATGAAGGGCAGTCAGATAATAGTTAGAGTAAAGGATTAGTTAGTTAACTAACTGATTAGTGGAAGCTGTTAGAGGTTTGTTAGAATTGTTATAGTGCTTGACAGCTGTAAATAGGATAGTTATATCCTATATAAGTGAGATTGTCGTTGCATTATACGATTGAAGCTTTTGAATAAAAATCCTCTTCTCTTTTTTTCTATATTCCCTCCTTCATCTGGTTCATGGAAGATATCTCTATGAATCTCAATCTCTAAGCACAAATTGACATGGTATCAGAGCAGTTGAACTGGGATCCACAAGCTGCGCATAGAACACACAAAATTGAATCTCTGTCATGGCATATTTAACATCCACAACAAATACAACCCTAGAGTTTAATCACCCACTCTACTTACAACCTTCGGATACATCCGGTGTAGCTCTAATCACAGTCTAGCTCACAGGTCCAAAAAATTATGGTTTGTGGAGTAGATTTTTATGCATTGCATTGTTAGCTAAGAACAAGCTTGGATTCGTTGATGGAACCTGCCTAAAAAGGCCATACAAAGGAGAATTAGCCAACCAGTGGGAAAGGTGTAATGTTGTTGTGCTTTCATGGATTAGCAGCACAGTAGCTCCAGAATTGATTACGATAATTGTATATGCATCGAATGCCAAACGAGTCTGGGATGACTTCAAGGAAAGATTTGATAAATCTAATCTTACTAGAGTATGTTGACACCAAATTTTTCCCGTCCACATCACAAAATACCCGATATATTTTAATATTAATAATTTTTGAAGTATTTGCCTATTCTATTTTTAAAATAAAATAAAATAAAATAAAAAATAAAAAATTAAAAAATAATAATAAAAATAATATATATGACGGGCCCTAATTTCCCTAATTTATGCCAAAAAACCCTTCTCCGCCTTATTTTCTTTTCCTTTCTCCTTCTTCTTCATTTCATGCCGCCAGAAACCCTAGAATCTTCGTTCCAGCGGCGCCGGCAACGACGGGCCTTCCTCGTCGTCGCGCGCCTCTCCTCCACCCATCCCCTTGATCTCCCCGACCAATCATACCCCTTCACGCATGTTCTTCTCTTTCCTCGTAAATCAACAGCACGCCCGACTCCCTCATCATTACACTCAATCTCCTTCTTGCTCATCTTTGCACGCATGCACCTTCTTTCGCCAACCCGGTGTCCTGACAAACTGGACAGGCGCAGGCCTCGTGTGATTTCATCAAAAGAGTAACCCATGCATCTCAATCCGCGAGAAAGTGTTCAGACCGTTGAGTTGCTGCGGCGAGGATTTCTTATCCCAAGAAGGGATTTTGAATGCAAAAAGGGTTGACCTCCTTTACCCCGTCGTCTATAAATGGCCGTTTCCTTCAACCTTTAAAGGGGGCTTGGGCTGATCTCTTGGGACTTTCGGTCAAGAATTTGTTCATTTCTTCTTACTGTTATTAAT
>DF364742.1:13288-28784 GCA_000787875.1 Solanum virginianum | reverse complement strand
GCGATTCAATTTGGTTGTTTAACCATAACCATGAACAACCCTAATTACCGACATGCCACATCAAAGACTAATTGAATTAGTTATTAAATAAATTAAATTAGTTGGACTAACGATTTACACAAAATGCTATCGTGCACGATTAACTTTCATATTCATTCACATTAATCACCGATTTTTTTCCATGCATTTGCGTTGATGACAAAATTGATTATATAAATGATCATTCATAAAATTGTCCTTTTTGCTCGTTTAATGACTTTAACTTACAATTTTCAAGTTGAAAATGAGGGTGCTTATCATGAGACCAATTTTTTCTTTGTCCATGAAACTATTCCAGTGACTTTTGGTTACAGTTTTTTTTTAAAAAAAAATAATTAAAGAACAAGGTTAGACCATCTAGTAAATTGAGTGACTTTTTGTTATAAGAAATGGTTTAGTTATATTTAGACAGATTGAATACCTTTTTCGTGACAAAAAATTCTGCAGATAAGTAAATATATACAAGTTAATTAGCTAACATAGTTGTAGTTTGAATTAACTGTGGCTCGGGCAAATATCTCGCCGTAATTCCAATTTGAGTTTTTGTATAATTCATGCGATTTATATGAACATTGTGAATGATTATACAAACGTTATGCGCGAATCAAATTGTATAACGAAATATAATTGGATAGCAAATTATATAAACGTTGTGCATGAATTGTATAGCGAAATATACAAACGGTATACAAAAATTGTGAATTGCATAGCGAATTATACAAACGTTGCGCTAATTATACAAACGTTGCTATAACTATAGTTACAAAATTTAATTACTTAAATTATAGTTATAAAATATAATTAAGATATTTTGAATAACTATATACAAAAATTCCTCCAAAATAAAAATTGAGTGACTATATGTGAACTTAACCTTTGATCGCAACAATCTACTAATTAATATCTAAGATAAATTGATAGTTGATTTATTTTAATGTTTGACCACAACGTAGTATTCTATTAAAAAATATTTATATCACACATTATTTTTGAAATGTATTATGGGGCAGGTGACATTATTGGATGTAATGTACTGGAACAATAATTGAACTATACCGACCTGAAAGCAAGGAAATTTCATATATTTGAATTTCTCTAGAATTATTGTTGATACCTTGCAAGAATTTTCCAAGATAAATTTCAAAACATATATTATATATGTTGACTAATTGAGAAAATGGAATTTGTTTATCGTATGCCCAATAAGACAAATACACCTTAGTCAAAACACTCTCCAATTGGCTAAGTTGATTTCACACCCATTTACAGTAGAGACAAAACTATTTTATACTCCATCGATTCATCTTTATTTATCCATTATGTTAAAAATAGAAATTCAATAATGTACTCGTCCAGTTTAAAAAATTAATAAATTCATTTACTCCCTCATGTTCATTTTACCCTTACTATTAGATACTATTTGATATCTAATACATTTTTCAAAGCATTAAATTTAACATATTCATAGGGTAATATAGTAATATTACTTTTATTATTTATTATTTCTTAAGGTGTGTGTCAAGTTTGTAATAGACAATTATTATTGAACAAAAAAAATAATAGGCATCTTCTATAATAACTTTTTTTTTTTTTAAAAAAGTCAAACTTTATGTTATGATATTTTGTATTCTTTGTAATAATATGTTGCTATAATAAATAAATTAATATTGTTATAAAAAGGCTTGGTCATCATATTTCTTTCAAAAATGTAGAAAGGAGAAATAATGGAAGAAATTACAAAAGGAAGAGTCAAATACTTACCAACTAAACGTAGGGGCGAATTTAGCCCTTTTTTTGGGTCACGGGAACTTGTGGTCATCTGACTAAATTCGATATATTACTTGTATAATTCTTAAAGAATATATTAAGTACTAGCTAAAGAAACTTATATACAAAATGACAAGTTGGTTCACTAGTTGATGGGCTCTTTGTTAGAATGAAGGTTGGAGGTTCAATTGTAACCAATAACTTTATTTTTTCCCCTTTTTAAAAATAAAATAATGGTATGAATTCCTAGATTCGCCTCTGACTAAACGTAAATTTAGATATTGGTGAAATAATTGATTTAAGAGATCAAACGGATATTATATAATATTAATATAATAGTAGCCTCATTGAGGCAAAATTTGTTGGTTGCCTGATGGCATCAGCTGCAACGGTTTAATAGCATAAGTTACATTAGAGAATTGTCCTAAAGCCACATTCCGATCTGCATAGACTAAGTTGTTAACTTCTTCCTAAGATATTTAGTTCCTGAATTGTTCGTATTAAACTATGCTTGTACAAACAATGAAGGAGCTATAAAAATCTTTGTGTCATCAAAACAAGCTTGATTAGATCCTTCTTTAGCAGTGGGGATCTTTTTATTGAAAGATAAAACAATAGAATATTGAATGAGTCAGTGTGACAAAATGGATACATTTGGACTGCGACAGTGAAATGGAAATTTTTACGTTGAAATTTTTGGCAGTCATGTACACGTAAACAACACTAGATTCTACACTTATTTTGGTCGAAAAAAACAGAGAAAATGATGACCGATTTCAAGAAAATGATGACCGATTTCATTAAGGAAAGGAATTGGAAAAATCCTTGTTATTGGTTCCTTGAAACGTGGGACGAATATAGGTGAAAAATTTCGTTAAAAATATTCAAAATTATTTACGAATAAGAAGCAAATTTGATATATATACGAATAAGAAGCAAATTATATATATATATATATCAACGAAGTGCATTTAGCTCACGTACTCCACTTATATTGATAATTCCTTAGATTGTTTTGAAGAAAAATGTGGAGTAAAAATAATGAATTGTACATTTTAAATTAGCAGCGGATTGTTATTGTTGCTATAAAAAAAATCGTTCCAAATCTTCTTTGATTTTACTAGAAAATGAAGATTAATGTATTAAATGTCCTTTTGTATGCTGATAGAATCTAACAGGTTTGGATTAAAAAATTTTCTCGTATTTATTCTTTTTCTTTTCTTTTGTCCTTTTATTAGGAGAGGAAATTTGAACATAATTGTTTCCTCTTCTAAAATAATAAGGTTGAATAGTTGTAAGTTATAACCATTTCCTCTAAAGGTTATAAGGTTGAATAGTTTTAACTTTCTTCTTTATTTAAAAATCAAATTTATCCTTTATCTACGTATTGGATAAGATTGGATCAGGTCAGTTCACAAGGGCGATTCACGACTCAAAAAAATCTTACATCTTTCACTTTGCACATGGTAAAAAATCCTATAAATATATAGATACTACTTAATATTTATTATTTAAATAAATAATAATATAATGATTTTTTTTAAAGTGTGAATTCGTTTTTACTTGGATTAATTAACAAACCGTGTAAAAATGATATAATATTACACTGTTAATATAATGATATTTTATATTGTTTTTAAAGTGTGAATTCGTTTTTACTTGGATTAATTAACAAAACCGTGTAAAAATTATATAATATTATACTGTTATTATTTGTTGGTAGCACTTGTTGGTTTCCCTTTCACTCATTGATTGCTTTTTTCAGTCAATAAGTATATTGAATTTATAGTCATTTTCACACTAAGGTAATATTCCATTCTTGATTATGGTTCCGTGTACAACCAAAAGCTTCGCATCATCCTTACATCAAATTATATTTCCTTTTCATTAACTTGTAATACTATTTTATTATATTATATAAAAATAAATCAAGATACAGAATCAAAATTTTTACTAAAAAAATTTAAATATAAATTAATTAAGGAAATAAAGAAATGAATGAAGGTGATTAAATTAATGCCTTGCATTTCTTAACTTCGCCCAGATCTAGGGGGCATGAGGGTGTTCACCGAAACCCCTTAAATAAAAAATCACATCAAATATATATGACACTTTTTTTTATTTTTATGGAAATAAATAAATTTTTAAATCGCATAAACACAAGACTAGATGTTGATTTAGTGGTATAAGAAATTCAAAATTCACCCGAGGTCCAACTTCAAATCCTAATAATACATTTTAATTTTTCGAATCCGCATAGGTAAAAATTTATCTTATTAGGGTAGGTTTGATTCTCCCCATGAATTTACTTATAATTGTTTAAAATAAACTTTTAAGCAAATTACATATTACTTAATCATCATAACTTCTTTTGCAATTAGAGTATAAATCTAATCATAACCAATAAATATAATATGGTGCAAAAAAAAAAAAAAAAAGTCAACACATTTTAATAAGAAAACACATAATTATGTCGGTCAGATTTTTCTTGTTAAAAGATAATTATCAAAATTTACAAGTCATTTAAGTACATATTTGGATTTGTCTATTTCTTGACTTGGTCTTTAGTCCAGTTCCTATCAATTCATTAGTATTTTGTCATCTAATTCCATTATATAGGTTTAGTGATCATAATTATTTGGAAAATGACAACAGAAATTTCCTCTTAATTTTCTTAAGCTCTAAAATACATATGCTGCTACATGCTACTCCAGTTGTCACTAATAATCATTAATGGACTACTAACTGTTTCCATTGCTTATTCAATTTCTTTAGTGTGTGAAATTTTACATGCTAAATATAATTTAGTTTACTACTCATCCATAAGCAACTAATTCAGTAGCTTTCAGTCGTAGCTACTTATTTGAGAAACGTTCAGTTATCCTGTTTATTTTAACTGTTTGTTTTTTCTCCTTTATTATGTGAGATCAATAAAAAATATTTTGTGAGCTTTTTAATTTAATCATTTCAAGAAGCTGTATGTCGACGTGTCTGCTTCAGTTGCTTCATAATATATTTTTTTAGTTGCTTTAATTATAATTTTACGATAGTTTTTTAAATATAGATAAAAAATCTATCGATATCGCATAAATCGAGACTAAAAAATAATTTATATTGACTGCTTACTTGAGCAGCTTTCGGCGAGCCAACAAAAAATAATTTGTGGCCTTTCTAATTTAATCTTTTCAACGCAGCTGCATATTGACGTGTCTGTTTCAACGACTTCATAATATTTCTTTGATTGCTTCAATTATAGTTTTACAATATCTTCTAAAATATATAGAAAAAAAATCTATCGATACCACATAAATCGAAATTAAAAAATTATTTATATTGGGTTCGCGCTAGCACGAACTTTAATTCTCCACTAGTAGTTATAGAAGGTTATTTATCATGTATGGGCTCTTAGGTCGTCCAGACCCATATCTGATAAAAGTGATGACCTAGTTGTTTCCACACCCCTTATCCCGCGTGTATGTGGGAGCAGTTTGGGATATATCAATCAATGCTACTTATTATAATTACCTACAACAATCTTTTTATAAATATCTAGACGTAAGCATATAGAACAACAGGTGAAACTACAGTGATGCAGGAAAAATCATGTCGATGAGCAAACATATATTAGTTAATTAGCTAATATAACTATAGTTTGAATTAATTATGGTTCGTGGCTAACATCTGATGTAATTATAGTTTGAGTTTTGTATAATTCACATGATTTATATAAACGTTCTGCGCGATTGTATACAAAAGTTGTGCACGAATCAAATTGTATACTGAAATATATAAATATTATGAATTGTATAATAAATTATACAGCAACGTTGTGCACGAATTATATAGTGAAATATACAAATGCTATACAAAAACAACAAATTGTATAATAAATTATACAAATATATACAAATGTTGCGATAATTATATAAACGTTCTTTGTATTATTAGAGTCATTGACTTAAACATTTTTTATAAATGGAATTATACTCAAAATTCAACTTTCTTGTCTATACACAAAACGCGGAAAATATCAAATTATCGATGGCATTAATTGTTATAAATTATTAACAATTTACATTAATAGCATGTCTCCAACTCTGCAATTATATATTTCTAATAATAGTGATTCTTAATTTTTTTCCTTATGTTTGACCACATTTTAGTGATTAATTAGGAATCTAAATAGAGGAGAAAGGTTGTTAATTTGGTATACATGACCATTTAAAATCGAGTAACCAATGATTCAACTACAAAATTGGTTGATTAGCTTACTGTTATTAGGTTATCGAATTAATAGATAGTGAATAGGTTAAATTTTTATATTTAATAATTTATTGGTGTGGAGATAAATTACTCAATTTTCTTATTAGGTAAAACTATAAACCATTAACCTATTGAAAAGTATCATATTTATATTCTTACCCCTAGGTATATAAAGTAGGGCTAACTTCAAATGTATACAATAAATTATTAGTTTACAACAAATATAATCATGTTTTACGTACATAAAAAATAGTAAAAAATCATAGAAATTATACACTGATTATACAGTATAGATTACTTATACATGAGTTATACACCAAATATATATTATGATTCACTCAAAAACTGAATATAACTTGACTATACATGAATAAGCAGTGACTATATATGACTATAAAGAGAATAAACATCTCAAAAACTGAATATAACTTGACTTTATATGAAATATAAACTAACTATATATGACTATATAATGGAGAATCATTATAGAACCTTAAAACTAAAGCCCATTAATTAGTACTCTTATCTGATGGCTTGTATTCTCTGCACATGACACTCAACCTGATCCCTTAACAGAGTAAAAACAAAAAAGTTAACAGTAAATAAAAAATTAAGTGGAAGAAAAATCACAATTTGTCCCACAAAATTTTAACACAACTTCATTATTATCAATTAGGAGCAACAAACGATTATAAACTTCTGCAATCTAGAATCAACCTCTTAATTATTTCCCTTGCCATGATAATTAAGAAACTTAAACTCCTAAGCAATAACTTTGTTGCCCGCTAAACTAATTAATCACCTTTGATCAATTTAGACTTCAAGATTCGACATAGCCAACTCTAGCTACGCTTTACAGAATCAACATATTGAAATAAGCAACTAATTCTTTTATAGGTCAAGACTAGATTTACAAGATATGAGCTGAGAAATATAACTGAGAACAACTTAAAATTAAGATAACATTCTCGAGATCTATTATTGTTTCTTGGTTGATATTTCTACGGAGTAAATTTTTACTTCTTTTTGTGAAAGAGATGAATGACAAATGTGATTGTGCCAATGTTAACAAGACATAGTATAGGATAATCACGTTCTTTTTAAGCAATTCTATTGACTAAGAGGCTTATTGACAGTTTACTTTTTTGAACTGTCACTTTCAGTTACAGGATCAAGTTTCATAACAGATCCAGATTTGTCAAAGCATCAAAACTACAAGCTAACGTTATCACTTCTTGATTAGGAAATATCGAGCTATTTCTCGAGAGTCATCACTTTCTAACTCTAAAGCGCAATCGCTCCAAAAATTTGTCTTATAACTAGCTAGAAAAGTTGCAAATGAAATTGGCACAGGGAATTGTGCCAGTTATTAAGATTTTGCTAGTTGTTTATTAAAATATTCTCTTTTTCTTTTTCTCATTTTGTTCATCATATTTTAAAAGAAAAAATAAGTGTCAATTAACGAAAGTAAAAAAGTAGTTGCAGAACTTGAGGTGTGGATATTTCAGCATTGGCCCAGTGGCCTTGACATTAACTGTTGGAAATCTTACGAGAATTCTTCAGAACTTGAGGTTTGGATATTTCACCTGATATAGGTGTATCCCTCGTGATTCAACAGACTCTTCTAGTATTAAATTTTTGCAGCACAAAAACTAACAAAGATTTATTAAGAAAGAAACTCCAACAATCTTGAAACGTAAAGTTTCTAACAATTGAGAACTCTATAATACACTAATTGCTTGCATTATTGTTTGAGCGCTCTGAGGGCAAGGTGGAAATGAAGTCAACCAAATTATTCAGATTCTTATGTGAAGTACCATCAACTTGCATACCAGCAACTATGTTTTGCTTCATGTCTACTACTCTTTTCTTCATTTCTTTGCCTTCTTCACTTAACATGAGTTTTCTTATTGTTTTCTCTATGACCGTTCTCTCGATAACCTCCAATTCAAACCCGACCTTATATATTTGGGTCATATACCTTTCGTTCACCAGTTGATCTGCTAAAATAGGCCTACATATCATAGGGACTTCTTCACAAATACTTTCAAGCATAGAATTCCAACCACAATGTGTGTAAAATCCTGCTACCGCAGGATGTGCAAGCACCTGTTTTTGTGGCGCCCATTTCACTATCCGTCCTCTTTCTCCTACCATTTCCTCAAAACCATCAGGCAGTGCCTCAGCACATTGAAACCCAGAGACAGAGCCAGGTCGAATAACCCACAAGAACGACTGCTCACTGTTAGCTAATCCCCAAGCAGTCTCGATTAGCTCTTTGTCATCAATCCTCACTAGGCTTCCCACGCTGACAGAGAACAGAGTTAGGGGCTTGTCTGTCAAGCCACTCAATGCAGCTGTTGTCTTCTTCTAGTATGCTAGCCGATGAGGCCAAAGGCGCCATTTTTTGAAAAGGTCCTATTGGAAAAAAGGGCACCTTGTAATGTTCTTGAAGGCGTAACAGCATTGAATTCTCCAAGTCTTGCATCGTGTTCCAAATAGTCGCCACAGATGATCCTATGTCACATATTGCTGCACGGAACTCTAGTTCCGATCCTGGAACTGTATTATTGATGACAGATAATGGTAGATCCTTAAACCTGAGGGGATGAAGCTCCGGTAACAGATCCAGCAACTGAGAATCTGGAATTGCAAGTGAGTAATCAATTCATACTTGGTTAAAAGCAGAGCATAATTGAACAAAAACATTATAAGGAATCCACCCATCTCATTAATCACCAATATGAGACTTTTTGTCATTTTTCAACACTACCTCACGCCCAGTGCTTAGCATCTGGTGTGTGGGCTTTTCGGAGACTCAACATTGGGTGAGACAAATCCATGTAAAATTAGGTTTGAACTTAATTCACACCCTAAAAGCTAGCTCAAAGTAAGGAGAATTGCCAAGTCATTTTTTGTCATTCTTCAACATTCCTAGACTAATTTCAAGGCTAGAAAGCCTTAGGCTAAGTGTTCTTCATCTCAATGTTTTAAAACTTGACAAGTTTGTCCTCTGTTCTCTCAATTAAGAGTTCAAGTTTTATATACCATTTAGCCTAGAACAATTTTTGCACCATCAGATCACACAGATAAGCCTGTAAACTTGAAATAAAGATATGTTATGTACTATAATAAGTACTGATAACCTGATAATGTAAAAAATTGTTCTCATAACTTCAAAAGGAAGATATTTTTCGGGTTGCTTTAAAATGGTAATCATAGAGTGCAAAAATGCAGCACTGAAAGTGCGCAGGACAATGGTGGGAACCCTGAGCTGAGTGGCTACATCGTCAACAAAGAACATGACATTGTCATAAACGATACAAGCGAGCTGATTACCTTCCTCTTCCATCATCCTAACAAGGTAATTTCTCAAGGGCGCCTTGCAGTTGTCGTTCATACTATATAAACTTTCTACAGTGGGAAATGATATGTCGATTCCTTGTAATCCGTCATCCATAGAATGGAAGACGAATTCAGGATAATTGGAATAATTCGGGGCATTGTATTGAGTATGTGCAACTACAACAGAAAAGCCTTGTGAATGAAGGATACTTCCAAGCTGCAGCATTGGTGTTAAATGCCCCTGGTATGGACATGGCACTAGTACTACACATTGTTTTCTTTCTATTTTCATCTTTGCTTTCTTGTAATTTCTATTCTATTCAAAAGTCTATTATTAATGTTCTTGAAGGAAGTTATGTATGGCTCTCAAATTTTGCCACTCTAGATCTAGCCTTATAGTACCTAAATGTCAGTTTCGTAGTTTTGGGACGGAGTCAAGCAAAGGGACCCCTTCGCATTGGGTAACTTGCTCGGCTTTGACAAATGATTTGATTAATAAATATTTTGGACAAAATTTATTTAACTAATTTTAAGATTTTCCTTTTCTCATATTAATTTTAGTGAATTATTAATTTAATTAAGTAATTCATAAATTATTAATTAATTAAATTAATTTACGGATTAATTCATAATTAGTACTGCTACTTTATCATGGGGGAAAATAATTCACAATCTCAGATACTAAATTTCTTAAGAATACACAGTGAATTCTGTGGACTCAGATAATTTTATAATTTCATTTTTCTTTGTTTACTGTTTCTGTTATGGTTGAGGGTATAACAAAATGCATTAAAATATCTTTTAATCTTGTCGTCTAAAATATGTCACACAAAAACTTAAAATACTCCCTTTGTTCTTTTTTTTTTGTTGTCATGTTGTGCTTTTCGAAAGTCACTTTGACTAAATTTTAAAACTAAATTAGATTGCATTATTTCAATATTTAAAAATAAAAATATAGATATTCAAAAACTATATAAAAAGTAATTATAATTTTTTTCATATCAATATGATGAATATGACGACTATCATAAGAAGTTGATCAAAATTCTTTCAAAAAGAAATTATGACGACTAAAAATGAATGGGAAAAGAGTAAAATATTCCCAAAAAAGGAAAAATGTCATAATTGTTTGGTAGCTATTAAAATGGAGTGCTTGATCTTGAATGAGGTGATCAAATTGCCAACCACAAGTAACAAGAGTCACAAGTCTTGTTTGTCTTTATATAACGTATGTCTTCCTGTCCAATAATTCAACATTCAATGTCGATAAAATAATATCAAGAGTAGTTGATCTCTTTTAATGTTCATGTTTTTTATATTTGCACTTTTACTGTTTCTCAGCCAGCCTTTTTGACATGTGATTTTATATTATGGTTCCAAATTATGTTGGATATGATTGAAATTATAATTTAATTAAGTAATGATTTCATATTTTAAACTATCCAAAACAATATTATATTATTATGATATCAGATGAATTGGTATGCTTTGATATTTTACAGTATGGTATATACAGGTAGGTTTATAAATTATCCAATCAAACGTGGTATTAATTTATACATGAATAACTTGTTTTATATTTATCTACCAAATATTGTATAAGTATACAAAAATTAATACATGTATAAGTTGTTTCTTCCTTTTTTTTTTTTTCAAATTTCAAATCTTTTTCAATGGTCTTTTCTATGTTGTTCTATTCCTTGCACTCTCAGTCTTATCCTCTATGCACATGACTAAATTATTAAGGTTTTAAAGCTCTTCTCTTTCTGGTGAATTCAATAAGTAAATTCCTTAAAGTTTTGGAGAAAAGTGATGTTTAAGTTTGAAAAAAATTTCCCAGCTCAAGTTTTTTTTTAAATTTAAAATTGGGGGTAGGGAAAGAGGAAATGGGGAGGGGATTACAATGTGGGGAATCGAACCCTCACCAATAAGGTGAGAGTTCAGATAGTCAAACAACTAAGCTACTAAAATTAAATCAAAGTTGTTAGTATTTTTTGAAAAGGTGAGAATTAATCTCACATAATTAATTACATTTTAAAGCACAAATATATTAAGATATTTTATCTAATAGTCTTTATCCAGTGCTCTTTCAGCTCGATATCAGTATAAGTATCAATCTCTTTACTTTCTTGTGTATGAGTTGAATTTTGAGTAATCGATAAGACTAGTAAGAATTCTCCAATTTGTTCTCATCAGGAACTTCTAATGTTGGATGTAGATTTGAAACTTTAGAATAGACTTTACCACAGGAAAAGAGGAAGTCCTGGACGTCAACTTCTTTGATGAGGACCAAAAAGATATTTCCCAATATCTAGTTGGCCATTTCACTAGGAAAAAAAAAAACTTGTGATCCTTTTAGTTAGATGGAAGACTTATATGGGGCCTTCAACCTAGAGTTCCTGTGTACGCAGATGTGATAAAATTAGCACCATTAAATTATAAGCTATCCATTTGTTTAAAAAAAAATCTGGACTAATTACTGATCTGTATTCATGATACATTTTTTGTTTATTTTTACTTGTTATTTTTAACAAATTAAAATTAGATAATTTTTTTCTATTATACACTCAATTTGTTATCATTAAGTTAATGACTTTGAAAAATATGGTGAGTGAATCCTATCAATTAATAGGGGTAAAATGACATACTATAATAATAATTATTTTTCTTAATAAATATGCGAAGTCAAAACTCAACGACTAAAAGTGAATGGAGGAAGTATTTATTAGCTCAGCTCATGATCAATCCACTCATTTCAATCTATCAAAATTTGAACTTATATCTAGCGCAAATTGATAAATGAGAGATTTTGTCACAATATTCTTAAAAAAGATATTTTATTTGATATGTCATATAATCATTAAAGAAAAAGATTTGATATACCGGTTAACTTTATCATTTAGAGTTAATGTATTTCATATTATGAAAGTGACTCATATATGTTATATAAATAACTCACATATATCCTTTTCCTCTAATGAAAAAAAAAATCAATTCTAAAATTTTTTATTTAAAAATTCATATGGGGATATATTTGATCATTTTCATAATTTTTTTATTCAATGGCTAATTTAAATTTATTATTCTTGATGGTTGAATTTATTTTTTTCACTATTTTTCTTGCCAAATTTATTATAGATGCCCCGTATTTTTTCCTTTACAGATACAAAAACTAAAATTACAATATTGCGTAAAAAAATTAATTTTAAATAACAATATAGGCCAAAAAAAAGTTTTAAATTATAATATATTGGCAATTTATCACTTATACCCATAAATAATCAAGCGCATTTGATTTGGTTTTGGAATAGGAAAGGGCACTACTTTCCTTTTCAAAGTTCTAGGAACTTTGGGGAATTTGTTTAGTCTTTTGTCATGACCCGCCATTTGATCTTATATAAAAAGGTCGCATGGAAGTCTTGGTGAGAGTTCTAAGTTCGTGACACTTATCTATTTGTTTAATTGGCATTGTATTAATCTGTGTTTTGGATCTTTTTGGACAGCTACGGATGTTGGCAATTTGGTCATCCGCTTCGGCTTACATATACTCATATAATAGAATATTATGACTTCGACTTATCGCTAACCGTGCCATTATTTCCAACGAGAGCGAGATACTTATCCTTCCTGGTAAAATTAGTACACTCATAAGAAAGAGTTGTAGCAATAGCCCTTTGTATATAGTTAGCAACTTCATGACTTGGCTTTCCAAAGAATGATGAGAAGAGCTAAGAAGAATGAGTATTCCATTATGTCCAATTACAAGACATTCTACATTTATACATGACTTTAATCTAGTAAAGTTATATTGATTGAGATAGCTAGCCTAGCATTTGATAAAAAGGCACAACTTGTTTGAAATAAGTTTAGCCATATTTAATGCTTCTTTGGAAATTTTAATGAAGGTTCGTTAAGCCTGTGTAAAGAAATGATTTTAAGGTATATAACGGAGGATAAAATTAAGATTCTTTATTTTATTATATAATAACTAGAGTTGTCAAAAAGAGTTTAACCCATGAGGCCGATCTAGTCCTACCCGTTATTGGTAGGATTGAGATATAATTTTTTAAACCTATTTAGAATTAGTGCTTATAAACCCGGCCTAATTAAGCCTTTGAGGCTTGACAGAGGCCAGATTGGAGTATGTCCATGAGCCAAAAATATTATTTAAGTTTATTTTTAATTTTTCTTTTACTTATTTATTAGTCAAAAAAATTATTACTTTTCTTTAGACGTAGGATAAATTAAATTCATGACCATTGTTTATTATATTTAATTTGAAAATCTTCTCATTCTTAATTTTATCTATTTCAAATATAAGATTATAATTAAAAACACCATTAATCATATATATGATGCTCTAAAGATATATAGGCATATTCCGAATATCTTCACAAATAACATCTACATCCCCGTAGCCTTCATGTTTTTCTTCAATTACCAAACTTTGAATTATTGTCCCATGTGATTTTAATCCAATTCACAACATGATATACTATTGTACGAGGAAGATGAGGTTTTAGATATAGCTAATAGTTAAAATAATTATAGCATTAGCTCGCAATTAAGGTTTTGATTAAATAGCTAAATATATTTCTTTTGTATTTATATATTTCGGGGCTCATATACAAATCTATAATTGTGGTGGGCTTTTTCTAATTTAGGGGTTTATATACAAATCTTTAAAGAAACACTACACAAAATAAACCTAATGTGAAATTATTTACTTTTAATGGATCTATGGGCCACTTGTTGATGTCAGCATGATGTCAACATGAATACTATGAAATAATTCCCAGTGAATATATATATACACACACACACACACACACACACACACATCATACCAGTATCATATAGAATGAGCTCAATCTTCTGTGATACTTTGGCAGTATATTGATACTCTATTGGTATCATATAAGATTATGTTTTTTTTAAAATAAAATAAGAAACAATAAGAAAAAATATTAAACTCTAGATTAGTAGAAAATATATTCGTTGTAATACTCCGTCAGTATATTGATACCATATCGGTATCATATAGAACTGATGCTTAATTATCTATGATATTCCATTGGTATATTGATACCATATTAGTATCATATATTTTTGAACTCTTTCTTTAAGAAATAGAACGATTAATAGCAGATTATTAAATTCACAAAATTATTTATTAAACTCTAAATTAGTAGAAAATATATTTTTGTGATACTTAGTCGGTATATTGATACCTTATCGGTATTATATAATTTTGAGCTCTTTTTTTAATAAATAAAATAATTAAGAAAAATTATTAAAGTCACAAACTTATTTATTAAATTCTAAATTAGTAAAAAATTATATTCTCTGTTATACTTTGTCGGTATATTGATATCATATATAGGATTGAATTTAATCCTTTGTGATACTCTGTTGGTATATATATACGCTATTGATATATTATATAAGGTGGCATTGACATCAACATGACATCAGCCTGCGAATTTTAATAGTAGGGGAACATAAATATAAGAAGGTATATAGATGTATATAGTTTGTTTCAAAAGGGCATACACTTAGTTTTTCAATTTTTAAAGCAAATTTATATTTGTATATATAATCACTTTGAAAATTCAATTTGTAGAAAGTGAATTTAGAGACTAATATACAAATCTCTAAAGCAGATTTGTATTTGTGTAGACAATCTCTTTAAAAGTCTAATTTTGTATAAATTATTAAAATGCAATGAGATATCAGAAAAGAAAAAAAAAAGTTGAGCGTGTGGAGCAATTTACTTATATCAGAAAAGAAAAAAAAAGATTATTTTAATTTCATAAGCTAGGAGTAATTGTTTGTTGTTGTATACCCATCATTCTTCTAATATTCTATTTGTGAAATTATAGCCATTATATTGTTCCGATAATTTTGTTATTTTAAATTCTTCATCATTAAATAAGTGCATTATAATTATACTAATTGTCTAAGCAACAAATTCATTACTTTCATAATATTTTTTGCAAGAAATCTTTTTGCAACATTATTATAATTTCAGTATATATACTTTTAGCTTTGATTCTTCACAATTGTTTCTTCGTTTGCTGCA
>DF364742.1:2186-13198 GCA_000787875.1 Solanum virginianum | reverse complement strand
ATACTTATCCTTCCTAGTAAAACTAGTGCATTTATAAGAAAGAGTTTCTGCAATAACCTTTTGAACATAACTAGCTACTTCATGGCTTGATTTTCCAAACTTGCAAGTGACCTCATGTGGCAGCTTGTTCAAAAAAGTAATTTCATAGGTAGGGCGTGGATTCATGAGAAAGAAAAATGCATCCATCCATTTCCATCCTCGGGTTGTTGAGCCATGAAACATGCTCATCTTATTCTCCATTGCCACTGGCACGATCTCATCGGTTAACTCAGCAAATAATGATGAAAATTTAAGGAGAAATGGTCCACGGTTTGTAGTCCCCTCTGGGAAAATTGTGAGATCCTGTTCTTTTAACAATTGTTTGATCATGGAAACATCAGATACTCGATCTTGAGGGAGTCTAATGGTTTTGATGGGCGAAAATATCCCACAAAGTCGTGAAGTAGAGTATATAATGACTGAAATAGGACGAACCAATGCTGTAGAGAGAAAAATGTTGTCAAGAATAGTCTTGTGACAACAAACAAAAAGTAGGCGTGATTGGTCTTCAGATTTCATTACAGGAGGTGGTGGGATGCCTTTAATGGTAAGACGGATGCCAATGGCCCAAAATGCATAATACTGAAGACATATAGGGAGGAGTGACACAACAATAAGCCGCAAACAAGCAAGGAGGAAGCCGAAGGGGATCCAGAGAAGGATAAAAAGAGCCATAAGGGGTGTTGGCTTTTGGACAAGGCGACCATCGTGGAAGATAATAGGCTTGGGAAGCTTATTTGTAGTTAGAGACTTTACTTTTGGCTTTGATGGAACAAAGTAACCTTCCTTACACAATGTCATAAAAGGAATATCAGTATCGCGATCACCTAAGCCAATTTCAGGTTGAGTATCTCCAAAAGTTTTTCTAAGAGCATTTGCCTTGTTCTTCCCAACCAGAACTCCTGGCGATCTAACAAAACCGGTTGCTCTACCTTTATATGTTTCAATCTCAGTACCTAAGACAATATCCGCCCCTAAATAGTCCTTCAAAAATGGTTTCACGAGAATACTAGGGGTGGCTGTCAAAACACATCGCTTCCCACATGATGAGAACACTCTCCAAGACTCGGGATGAAGGTCTTCTAAATAGAACTTTGGCAGCACAGCACGTGCTGCTGATTCTATATCGGAAACCTTCATCCCTACAAATGCTGCAAAAACAATAACTTGAATTCCAGCAGATTCCGAGATGAAATAGTAAAGAATTCCAGCGAGAGGTGAAACTAAGAGAAGAAAAAGTAACCTTAAGACTCCACCAACATCGAAAGCTACCAACGCAAAATAAGCGAAAGAGCTTCTACCTCGTAGTAAGGTTCCATCCAAGTCTGTTACAACTATATCCTTCTCTCGATTCATCGATGCACATTTTTCAACCATCGGAAACTTCGTTATCGCCATCTTTTCGCAGTTTATTATCGTCATCGGAATCTCTGAATTTGTTCTCTATGTACAACATATATAAACATACAAATTAAAGTATTTTCCTGAAAACCTTTTAAGAGCAACGAAGTTAGGCACCTACCTATTTTTCATTTTTAACTTTTGTGACAGAAGAAAAGGGACCAGGGGCTGAGCTAGCCTTTTTGGTAGGGGTTCATCAACCCTCTTCGACAATAAATTATACTATTAAATATGGTTAAAATAATTTTATATATATATATATATATATTAGATACCGAACCTTCTTTGATTAGCTCAGATGGCTAACTGGTATTTAAAATTTTGAACCCCTTAGTGATAATCCTGGCTCCGCCACTGAAAGGAACTATTCATATTTCAAATTTATTGGAATAATAAATTTCCCCTTCGCGACTTTGAGTGTGGAGATTGTTTTTATGTGCATTAATTTGCAGCAACTACCTATTTTTATCTTTTTTAATAGAAGAAAAGGGACTATTCATATTTCGAATTTATTGGAATAGTATACTCCTTTGTTCATGTTTACTTGTTCACTGGGATATCTAACAATATTTGTTCAGTTTATTAAATTAAGAGATAATTTTATACTTAGTTTCTAATTTATCCTTATCATTAATTATAGTCATTTCTCTATCAGTTACTATTTCTTAATCCTTGTGCCAAATCAATAAGGGACAAGTAAAAGTAGACGGAGGGAGTATAAATTTTCCCTGCAAAAGTTTGTACATGTTTATACGATATTTGCACGATTCATTCATCATATATCATATATAGAGAGGATTAGGCAGATAAAAATAGGTCGGCTTAGCATTTCTTAAATAGTGCTGGAATTTATTGTCCTCAAATTCAATAATATGATCAATAAATTACTTCTTTATTCTTTATTTTTAAGCTTTATCCTCTACTTTCAAAGGAGAATTCTGTGGATAAGAGTTCTTTCACATAAAGATGTAATAAAATCACTTTTGACAATATAATATGTGTTTTGGAGAACTAATATCTCTTGGAAATTTACAAAATGATCTTTTTAGATGTCTTATGTGTAAAATGAAAGTCACTTTTTAAAAAAAAATCATGAAACCAAAAGAAGTTGAGAAATTTTCACATATAGTCATTCAAAATATCTTAATTATGCTTTATAGCTATAATTTGAATAATTACATTTCGTAGCTATAGTAATAACAATGTTTGTATAATTCTCGCAATATTTGTATGTATTTGTATAATTCGCTATACAATTTCCATTTTTGTATAATATTTGTATATTTGACTATATAATTCATGCACAACATTTGTACAATTCGCTATACAACTTGCAGTGTTTGTATATTTCGCTATATAATTCATGCACAACATTTGTACAATTCGCTATACAACTTGCAGTGTTTGTATATTTCGCTATACAATTTGATTCGCGTACAACTTTTGTATAATCATGCACAACATACGTATAAATCGCACAAATTAACTCAAACTATAATTATAGCTAGATGTTTGCCGTGAGTTGTAATTAATTCAAACTATAACTATGTTAGATAATTAACTAGTATATATTTGCTTATCTACTTAATTTTTCCAAAGAAATTTGAAAGTGACTTACAAAACTAATTCTCTGATATGTTTTTTATGATAATATAAAATTAAAAATAGTAACTTATGTTATATTATTTTTGATAGTTGAATTAGTTATCCACGATTTTCGGAAAGACTATTTTCGTAGAGTAATTTATGCGCACTTTCTTTTTGATGAAGTAGCTGATTTTATTTTATTATATTATAGAAAGTGGAAAGTTGTGATACACAGAGAAGAAGAAAATCTCTAACTCCACTAATTTAGGTTGGTTTGTTCCTAGCATTAAATAACCACCAACTTTTTGGTTGCGAGTGCAAGAATTGGAATTAATTGTGGTACCAAACCTAACCAAGATGTACCCGTTAGTCCTATGGATTCAACAATAGCATATTCAGTGAAATTTTATAAGTGGGTTTGGGGAGGATAGAATGTACCCAAATCTTATCACTACCTCATAGAATTAGAGAGGTTGTTTCCTGGGAACCCTCGTCTCAAAAACCTATAAGCAGAATAAACTAGATATGACAAAAAGTTAAAGAAAGGGAACAACAGAAAATGGCTAATATCCAAAAGCACATAACAATACGTAAATATGATACAATTAACACATAAACAACAAATAAATGTTATAAAACACTATTACTCCTCTACCCTACTATACCCCAAGACTAGATAACCATCTAACTTTACCAACCAATTAGCCTACTACTCTAATTCGCGACCTTCACTTTTTCCTATATAGGGTCATGTCCTCAGTGAGATCAGGTTCCGCCATGTCATGTCTGATCACCTCCCCCCAGTACTTCTTTGGTCTACCTCTACCCCTCCGTGTAGCCCTCAGTGAGATCAAGTTCCGCCATATCATGTCTGATCACCTCCCCCCAGTACTTCTTCGGTCTACCTCTACCCCTCCGTGTAGCTCCTAAAACCAACCTTTCGCACCTCCTAACAGGAGCATCGACACTTCTTCTCTACATATGTCCAAACCATTGCAGTCTCGCTTCCCTCTTCTTATCAGCCACCGGAGCCACCTCTAGCTTCTCCCGAATGGTCTCATTCCTAACCTTGTCACTCCTGGTGTGACCACACATCCATCTCAACATCCTCATTTCTACGACATGCATCTTCTGGACATGTGCATTCTTGATTGGCCAACACTCCGCTCCATACAGGAAAGATGATCTAACCACCAATCTGTAAAACTTACCTTTGAGTTTAGGTAGTATCTTCTTATCACACAAAACTTCAGATGCAAGTCTCCATTTAGTCCATGCTGTCCCAATACGATGTGTGACATCATCATCGATATCGGCACTATTCTGGATGATGGACCCCAGATACTTAAAGTTTTCCCTCTTGGGGATAGGTTGAGCGGCAAGCCTCACATCAAAGTTGCTTCATCCCTCTCAACACTGAATTTGCACTCCAAGTATTCAGTTCTGGTCCTACTCAATTTGAATCCTTTCGACTCTGGCGTGTCTCCAGGTCTCCAACCTATCATTAACTTTAGTCCGAGTCTCATCAATCAGTACTATGTCATCTAAAAATAGCATACACCATGGTACCTCCTCCTGGATAGATCCGTTAGCTAATCCATCACCAAGGCAAACAAGAAAGGGCTCAACACAGATCCTTGATGGAGTTCCATCTCAACAGAAAAATACTCTGAGCCTCCTCCTATCGTTCTTACCTGAGTTTTGGCTCCATCGTCCATGTCCTTAATCGCCATGACATATACTATTGGGACACATTTTACCTCTAGACATCTCCATAAGACATCCCTTGGGACTTTGAAATATGCCTTCTCGAGATCAATGAACACCATATGATGGTCCTTTTCTCTTTCCCTATATTTCTCCACTAACCTCCAAAAAAGATGAATTGCTTTAGTAGTCGACCGCCCCGACATGAATACAAATTGATTCTCCGAGATAGATATTACTCTTCGCACCCTTATCTCTACTACTCTCTCTCAGACCTTCATAGTGTGGCTTAACAACTTAATACCCCTATAATTGTTACAGTTTTGAATATCTCCCTTATTCTTGTATAATGAAATCATTGTACTCCTCCTCCATTCATCAGGTATCTTGACAGTCTTCATAATAGCATTGAACAGTCTAGTCAACCACTCTATGCTATCCTTGACCATGTTTTTCCAAAAGTCTATCGGAATCTCATCGGGACTAATCGCCCTTTCCCTTTTCATCCTACTAATAGCCCGTTTTATCTCCTCAACTCTGAACCGCCTGCAATAACCAAAATCACGATGATTTTCGAAGTGTGCCAACTTACCCAGCTCAATATCTCTATCTCCTTTTTCATTTAAAAGTTTATGAAAGTAAACTTGCCACCTTAATTTAATGGAAGTATCATCCACCAACACCTCATCCTTGATGCACTTCACTTGGTCCAAGTCGCGAGCTTTCCTTTCTCTACTTTAGCGAGCCTATACAATTTCCCTACACTCTAACCACTCTGTGTAAGCAACCTTCTTATCTTTCACTTTGCTCTGGACTTCATCATTCCACTACCAATCGCCCTGACGTCCACCAAAGGTCGCTCTCGAAACTCCTAGTACCTCGGTAGCTACCTTTCTTATGTAACCAGCAGTCGTGTCCCACATACTGTTCACATTATCGTCACTACTCCACGCCTCTAAGTTTCTCAATTTTTCTTCCATCTCGCAAGAAAGGGCAGGAGTAAGGCCTATGTAACCAGTAGTTGTATCCCACATATTGTTCACATTACTTCACTACTTCAAGCCTCTAAGTTTCTCAACTTTTCTTCCATCTCGTGAGAAAAGGCAGGAATAAGGCCTTCCCATCTAATCCTAGGTTGGGCATACATAACCTTCTTCTTCTTTTCTCTATTGATTTCCACATCCATTACTAAAAGCCTATGTTGAGTGGAAACATTTTCATTCGGAATAACCTTGCAATTCTTACATAGACTTCTATCGCCTTTTCGTATTCAAAATTTAAAAATAATAGAAAAATATCATTAAAGATAGATGCACGTTAGTTAAAGTGTGACGTGATATCATGTCATTTTGATTTGTCTGAAAATTTTATTAAATTTAATTCTATAAAAATAAAATATTAACAAATAAATATAAATTAAATGACGTTAGATGAAGCCCACTTCGTAGACTGATAGTTTGACATCACTTTGCATAAGTTGGGTTATCTTTTCGAAAGTTGTCACTTGCACATTCCAAAAGAATGATTTGTTAAAATGACAAATATTAGATATGTTAATACGATTTGTAAATTAGATAATGAATTGCAAGTTCTAGCAATTTATGAGTTTTAACAATTTAATTACAATTTATAACAAATATATATATTATACACATTTCATATTAATTACATGCTCAAATCTGTTAGGATATATGTTTGAGTATGTAATTGGTATGAATTAGATATGATGTATATATTTGTTATAACTTGTAATTAAATTGTCAAAATTCACAATTAATATTATGTAATGTTACTACCTGTAATAAGATATCTACTATTTGTCATTTTAGCAAATCTTATTTTTTAAAAATATACTAGGTAGTTCTTCAAGATACATACATGGGTTAATTTAATTAATTATGACATTAAGAAAACTAAGTGAGATTTTTAAATTTCATCATCTTATTAAAAAATATCTAATATACCAATAAATATATAGAAGCATGGTACATAATCAACTATTCAGGATGTTTTAAAAGAAAAAACTCAATAAATATATAGAAGCATATTGGGCACACAACTTTTTTTTTTCTTCTGAAATTCATAACTTATCGTCAATATGATAATATCAAATCATGTATTAGTAGAATGCCTAATATCTTCCCTTTGATCAAATAAACATAGTCACGTAGCTACCTTTGGCCAAGAGAGGTTACCTTTTGTCAAGACATTATATATGTTGTACATTTAGATAGAGATGACAATGGAATGGAAGCGGGGTGATTTTCAGACCATATGGAGCGATTACAGAGAGGTTGGACGCGAGGGTGGGTGGGGAGGGTTGTTGTTCAAAATAATTTTAAAAAAATTAATGCGGGATAGAACAGATTAGAACATGTGAATTTAAACAAAAGAAAAGATAAGTATTCATATTATTTATAATATTGAATTTCGAATGTGGATACTCAGATCTTACAATTTGGTATATATAGTAGCACTTTCTTATTACAAACCCAATATCTATGACTTTTTTAAATTAAAATTTCACGTAGTTATTTTTATAGAATAACTGAAAAATAAATCTCAAAATCTTAATTATTCTTCACAATTGTGCCATTGTTTCCTGCAAGAGCCATATACTTATCCTTCCTCGTAAAAGTAGTACACTCATAAGAAAGTGTTTCAGCAATAACCTTTTGTACACAATTAGCCACTTGATGGCTTGATTTCCCGGACTTGCAAGTGAACTCATATGACAATTTATTCAAAAATGTAATTTCATAAGTGGGACGTGGATTCATGAAAAAGAAAAACATGTCCATCCATTTCCATCCTCTAGCTGTTGTGCCATGAAACATGCTCATCTTATTCACCATTGCCACCGGGACAATCTCAGCAGTTAACTCAGCAAATAATGATGAGAACCTAAGAAGATATGGTTCGCGACAAGTAGTCCCCTCTGGGAAAATTATGAGATCACCTTCTTTTATTAGTTGCTTTATAATAGATGTATCAGAAGCTCGCTCTCTAGTGAGTCTGATTGTTTTAATAGGTGAAATGATCTCAGAAAATCGCGAAAGGGAGTATGTAACAACTGGTATAGAACGACCCAACAGTGCGCAGAGGAAAATGGGATCACAGAGAGTCCTGTGACAACAAACAAAGAGTATGCCTGAGTGGTCTTTAGATTTCATTATTGGGGGTGGGGGGGTGCCTTTAGTGGTAAGACGAATGCCGATGGCCCAAAATATGTAGTATTGAAGAGGCATAGGGAGGATTGCCACGACAATGAGCCGAACACATGCAAGGAGAAAGCCGAATGGGATCCAAAAGATGATCAAAAGAGTCATTAGGGGTGTTGGCTTTTGGACAAGGCGACCATCGTGGAAGATAATGGGTTTTACAAGTTTGTTTCTACTTACAGCCTTTACTTTTGGCTTTCGTGGCACGTGGTATCTCTCCTTACACAATGTCATGAAAGGAATATCAGTGTCGCTATCACCCAAGCCAATCTCAGGTTGAGTATCTCCAAAAGTCCTTCTAACAGCATTAGCCTTGTTCTTCCCAACAACAACTCCTGACGATCTAACAAAGCCAGTTGCTCTACCTTTATATGTTTCAATCTCAGTCCCTAAAACAATGTCTACTCCTAAGTAGTCCTTTAAAAATGGTTCCACCATAATCCTAGGGGTGGCTGTCAAAACACAACGTTTCCCACAGGATGAAAACACTCTCCAAGACTCAGGATGAAGGTCTTCGGAATAGAACTTTGGCAGCACAGCACGTGCTGCTGATTCTATATCGGAAACCTTTACCCCTACAAAAGTTGCAAAGATAATAACTTGAATTCCAACAGACTCTGAGATGAAATAGCAAAGAATTCCAGAAAGAGGTGAAGCTAAGAGAAGAAACATTAACCTTAAGACCCCACAAACATCGAAAGCTACCAACGCGAAGTAAGCGAAAGAGGTTCTACTTCTTAGTAATGTTCCATCCAAGTTAGCTACTACCGTCTTTTTTTCTCGTCCTTCTGATGTGCACTTCTCAACAGTGGGAAATGTTGTTATCCCCATAATATGCTTCAAATTTAATTTACTCTTTATTTTGTATTTATGCTTGAAATACTACAGAACTTGTACATTTATGCACTTCTATTATGTACTATAGCACTAAAACAGTGGTAGAAATCAAAATTTAATAGCAACCATGTAGATCATTGATTGAGATCACTAGCATTTGATAATTGGCGCAGTTTGTTTGAATTACGTTAACCTTATTAATGCTTCTACGGAAATTATTTTATGAAGCAGTATCAGCTAGGTTTGTTAAGCCTACAGATGTGAGCTCTTAATTCATTTCAGTGAACTAATTTAACAAAGTTATATTTCGAAGAGGTAGTAGTAAGGTCTGCATAAATTTTACCCTCTGCAAAAATTACGTGTGGGATTCCACTAGGTGTGTTGTTGTTGCATATTTAGAAGAGGTAAAGGAAAACAAATACTCCATTGTATATCTACAAAAGACATAACTTAAGAAAAAATATCGTTATTTTGTTTGTCTTTGATGAGTTTTTGGACTTCTACATATTGATTGTATATCCCACTAGAGAAAATTTATATCTGTGTATTTATGTATTTTTCTTTTCTTCTACTTTTAGCTTATTTGATAAATGTATTAGTGCATATTTTACACCAGATGTATGTATTTGGATACGCTACATGAAACTAATACTGGATACAGACAAATGCATAAAATTATGAAACACAAATACAAAGAGTCATGGTGAATATATATATCACAGCTATAGTAACTTGGTTTTGTTTTTTTTTTTTTTTTTGTTTTTTTTTTTTGCATTATATAAGTCATAATTTTTTAATAAAGAATAAGTTTTGAATAAATTATTTTAAAGAGTAATAACATGAAAATAATTAAGTTTAAATTTTGGAAAAGTAACATAAATATGACTTTCTTACTATACATAAAACAATGAATCAGATTCATATTAATTGAAAAACTACGTTATTAAGATATAGTATTAATATCTTCAGAAATCGTTATAGACATTGTTTTCACCGTATTTAATGGGATTCAGTTACATAAGATTTTAAATAGTGCAAATTTGACGGGCATATATCTTGAGATACATGAAATCCGGCGCGTCGTATACATGTATTAGACAATTAATTATGTAATTATAGAAACTATTGCTTTATTGAGTAATTAGTACCTATAATTGTGTTTTTAAGGAAGTTTCTCATTGAAAAACTGGTAGAGCCACAAAGTTTACTCCAAAACAAATTGAAAAAACTTCTAGTGCATGGTAGTAGAGCGTCAAATGAGTAAGTTAGACTAAATTTGAGAATGTCAGAAAAGGTTGAACTAATAAATGAACGAATGATTGATTCATTTAAATATTACTTGTTGGGTTTCAGTAAGGTGTAAATTGGAAAAGGAGAGAAAATGAGAATTGAAAGAATAAGGAAATGTGGGGGAACCAAGAATCAAAAATCAAGCAAAGGGAAAGTAAATAGTCATTTCTCCCTCATTGGTAGAATAGAAGAAAAGTTTTGTCCTTATTTTAGGAAACATTTTCTTTAACTCTTAAAGAGTCAAGCAGAAGGGACCCCCTCGCCGTCATCATCATCGCTCGCTCGGCTCGCCTTCAGCTGCGACTATGATAACGACAAATAATGTGATTGATTGATAAATTTTTTCGACAAAATTTATTTAATCAGTTTCAAGATTTTTCTTTTTTTGATAATTAATAATGATTTAATTTGGTGAATTATTAATCGATTAATTAATTCATAAAAATAGTTTAACCAGATTTTAAATTTTGCACTAAAAATCTGAACAATCATCCTCCTTCCCAAAAGAGATCATGCCTGTTCAGAACAAATGAGACTATTCTGAACAGGGGAATACGCACCCATTACTAGCTATAAATAGAGACGTTTCCTCTCAATTTTTTCGACATTAAATTTCTTCTTCTACGACATATATTTTGTTACAAATAAAATTTGAGTCTAAGTGTGATTTTGTTGTTGTCTTTTGGGTTTGCTGAAATTACAAAAGTTTGAGGTACCGCTACTTTTGTAATAGGTTATTTGTTTTATCATGGGAGGAAATAATTCACAACCTCAAGAACAGTGAGATGATTAAATTCTTTAAGGACACACAATGAATTTTGTGGACTTAGATAATTTTTTATATTCTGTTTTTGTACAGCTATTAAACTACATGAGTAACATTACTTGGACTGGAATAGGCTGGAAACAAATGAGCTAAAAGTTCGATCG
>DF364743.1:2427-25504 GCA_000787875.1 Solanum virginianum | reverse complement strand
GGGGGGGGGGGGGGAGGGGGGAAGAAACAGGTAACTACAAAAGAATAGAGTATAAAAACTTTCTACGCTACTTCCATAATTGCAGGGGTACAAGGAAGTAAGAATAATACAATAGTTAAAAAGGTTTGTAAAGATATGCAGGAACATATTTAAACTCATGAGGCACAAGTTAGTGAGAAGTCAACAACCTTGGTAATTCATCATTAGCTGCAGAAAAAAAGGATCAAAATGTTTGTAAAAGTAATACTATGTTGCAAAGTTCATCAAGTAATAAAGTGGAAGGAGAAAAACAAGGAATGGAGGACTGGAATAAAGCTTTGGTATTTGATGAGCATCTAAGGGAGAATAAGTAGTCAAATATACATGAACTTAAGGTGCTTGGTGTTATGGGAAGGGAGATGTATAGTAAAGAGATGTCTAGGGGTATACAGATGTCGGATAAGTCATCTAACAACCACAAAATGGTGACAGACCTTAATTCTGGAAGTAAGGGACAGAATGCATTAGTAATTTTTGAAGGTCCTATTAAACAAAGCTCTCCCATTACAGAGTTGGAAGGAGTGGTATCCTATCAATTTGAATCCATTGGAGAATGTACTGAGATCATAGAAACACAACAATAAAATGATCTATGCGAAGATAGAGATGAGGTAGATAATCAAAGTAATATAGAGAAAGCATTGAAAGAAGCAGGGGACTTCTCACAAGTAAAATCAAATAAAAAGAAGATTAAATCTACTAGGGAGAAACATCTCAGGGCTAATCCAATAAGTGCTAGCAAAAACTTATTGAAATAAATTTTAAAGCCTTAATTTGGAATATAAGTTCAGCTAGAGCAAATCATAATTTTCATAGAGTTCAAATGCTGCATAGAAATAATAAATTTAAACTGATTACATCATTAGAGGCTTTTCAAGAGGCTAGGCATGTTCAACAGTACAAGAGGAGGCTAGGCATAAAATATGTTAATTATAATGTAAATGGAAAGATCTGGTTGTTTGTTAATAATGAGATTTAAAGAGAGGTCAATTCTGGCTCAAAACAACAATCCATTAAAATTTTGTCTGAGAATGGTCATCAAATGGTCAATGGTCATCAAATGGTCAATACCCTGATATATGCTAAATGTATTGTTGCTGAAAGATTGATGTTATATGAAGATATTTATTACATTGCTCAAAAAATGAATCTCCCCTAATTTGTGGAGGGGGAATTTTAATGTCATTATGGATGTTGAGGAGAATATTAGAGGACTACTAGTGTATCCTAATCAAGTGAAGGATTTTGCTTTTTATATTAATTTTTGTGATTTGATGGATTTAAACTTCGAAGGCAGTCCTTTCACATGGTGGAATTGCTTGACAAGATTGCTTTTAATCATTTATTGATGGAAGATTTAGGACAAGTGGATTTAGAACACTTATCTAGATCTCGTTCAGCTCATGCCCCTTTCTTGCTAACCTGTGGGGCCATGGCTGGACATTGTCATAACCTTTTAGGTTTCTGAACTTTTTGATTAAAAAAGAGGACTTCAAGGAAGTGGTTACACAGAATTGGACATCAGTTCAATGTGAAGATATATTTTTCGACTTTAAGATTAAAATGAAGAAGACAAAATGGCTTTATCAAAGTGGAGTAGGGAAAGCTTTGGGGGCATTTTCAAATAGTTGACAATCAGGGAGGAGATTGTAAAACTAAAAGAGAAACTTTTTGAAGAAAACCCATATGTTGTTAATAGAGCTATTTTGAATAAAGTTTGTGTTGGATACATAAAATATTTAAAGATTAAGGAAGACTTTTGAAGATAAAAGGCTTGGATGCAATTGTTTATTAAAGGAGATAGGAATACTAGATTCTTTTATAATTTGGTCAAATAGAGAAAGAAAAGGCTGAGAATCAAAAGAATGTTGAGATTAGATGGATCATAGGCTAAAGGTACTAATTTTATAAATGAAGCTATTCAATTTTACAAAGATCAATTCACTGAGAGGATACAAGATACCATTTTCTCTTTAGTAGATTTGGTCCTTAGTTTAATCAAAGAAGAAGACAATAAACTATTGAATAGAGAACCAACGAATGAGGAGACAAAAAGGGTGGTTTTTGCACTCAATGGAAATAGTGCTAGTGGACCTGATGGTTTAACTGGGCATTTCTATCAAGTATGCTAGGATATTATAAAGATATATGTTGAACAAGTGCTTAAAGCCTTTTTCCAAGGAATGTCTATCACACATGCCAACCTGGTCTTGATTCTAAAGAAGGATAAGGTGACATCTTTTTCAGAGCTCAAACCTATTAGTCTTGGCAATTTTATAAATAAGATCATATCAAGAATTCTACATAATATACTTGAAAGTTACATGCCTAATCTTATTATGTCAATCAATCTGAATTTGTTAAAGGGAGAAGTATTGCAGAAAATATCCTGCTTACCTTGACATTATTATGGATATCAGAAAGAGAAGTAAGGTTACTAATGTGGTCATCAAACTGGACGTGGTCCAGGCATATAATAGGGTTGAATAGGCTTTTCTGATAGTTATTTTGAAAAGAATGTCTTTCAATGCAAGTTTGTCATGACTCAAGCCTAGAGCCTAGACATGACCGGTGAATAGGGAACCCGAAGGAACCCCAAACAAGCCTCATAGTATATTCTTACACATCCTTGGTCATGGAATCAATGCAAAACAACGTAAGAAATATAAATAAGGGGAATTGGGACTAGAGGAGAGACTCGTATTTAAATAGCTTAAATATCATAATTAAGTCAAAGCTCAAGCATGATACATAACTTGCCCAACAACACCTCTAACATAAGACTTAACGGGGGCTAAGACAAGCAACTGGACTCACCCTCATAGTAAAAGTATACCAAAAAGAAGGGTAGTCTTTAATACATAGCTTAAGAACATAGATATTGCCCTTGCACATGAGGGCTCACCAACTAGCTTTAATGGATACCACTAGCCACGTGGAGGAGGATGATGACCAAATGAAGCTCTGGTTCCTACATAGTAACATCATGTAGGCATAGAGTATGCATTAGTATGTTTGAATGTACTAATTATGTAGGATGCAATACTACAAGAGATAGGCATCATAATCAAAATGCATAACAATAGGCAATAGGTATAATATAACAATATTGTATGTATGATCAATGCTTAAGTAAAGCATGGTTAAGTAACTCATGCTTATATAGGATAGTGTGTGTGTAGAAAAGACCAAGCTAGATTTCCAAATGTACAGCCCTTTGGTAGGTTAGTGATGATGTCGCCCCAGGTGGATGAGTACTAACCATCATCTAGGTTGGTGATAATGCTGCCCCATCACCAAGGTTGATGAGTACTAACCCTCATCTAGGTTGATGAGTACTAACCCCCAGCTAGATTAGTGATGATGTTGCCCCATCGCTTAGGTGGATAAGTACTAACCCTCATCTAGGTTAATGGTGATCCTGCCCTATCACTTAGGTGGATGAGTACTAACCTTCATCTAGGTTAATGATGATGCTGCCTCATCACTAGTTGGAGAAGTACAAACGCTTCACTAGGTTATCCGGGCGCTTAGACCCCCCGGATTTGGCATGATCAAGTTCTACACTTTACATAGGATTCATCATATGGTCTTATGCAACACTTCATATAGGAATAATCATATATATAAGCTCATTTCATCATCATAACATCATTCATATCATATCTCATGCTTATGACCTTCAATTCCTCAAGAAACCATAACTGAACATTTTATCAAACACTTTGAGGGGTGTAGTAGAGGTAAAAGACCATGCAATTTAGAGATGAAACCATGCAAAAAAATCTATTGTAAAACCATCAATCAACACCTTGCAACACCACCAAGACATTCACATCAAAACCCCTCATCAAAACTTACAATAGATCCAAGATATATAGCTCACAATATAGCAAAATAGTTACAACTTTATATAGCTTTAATATAGTTCATAAACATGTTCACACTAGTAAACCCATTTGTAAACTCAACTTTTAATCATGCAATTTAGGAAAAAGGAAGCTTAGGTATCAAGGGTGAAAGGAACCTATGAAAGCAACCCACATACCTTCGGTCTAGAGTTGCTTGGAATTGAGATTAGGAAGAATGGAGGCTTGGTAATGGTGGAAGGACCCAATGGTTCAACACCACATACCTTAGGTCTAGAGTTGCTTGGAATTGAGATTGGGAAGAATGGAGGCTTGGAAATGATCTTGGAATGCAATCTTGTTCTTGGGTTTCCTTGAAATTGAATTGGGGCTTGATTGAGGCTTTTGAGAGAATTGAGAGTGTATTTAAGATGAGAGTAATGAGTTTGAGCCTTTTAAAGTATTATTTAGGTCTTTTAGGAAGGTTCAGATAGCATTGGAAGTCTAACAAAGGCATTAGAGTAATTAAAATTTACGGAGACGCCATAAGTGAATGGATGGAAAAATTGGCAAAGTATCATCTTACTGGAGACTTCACTGGCCGTGTAGCACTCCACGGGTCATGTGGAGTGCCCATGTGAAGTGTCATAGTGAAAAAAATGGAAGTTGGGAAACTTGGAAAAAAAATTGATGTCTCATCACTTTGACGGACCACTTCACGGATCGTGTGGCGTTACACGGACCGTGTGGCATTACACAGACCATGTGCTAGTCCATCCCACCTTATTTAGATAAAAATAATATTCTAGGCCACCATACATCCAAGTGCCACAGACCGTCCCACTCCACACGGCCTGTTGACAATGCCCGTGGCACCACCCTTAGCCACATTTTCCCTAATTTTTAACAAGCTCCCTTTGGCACACCTTGTGGCCACCCCACGGTCAGTGGTGAGCCATACGGCCTGTACCACTAGCTCTGGCACCTTCCTTAGTGCCAAAAATGGCCTTTTCCAACCCCATCTGCCCCAAACGGCCCGTCAAAGGCCACACTGGCCGTCAAACAGTCCGTGTTACAACACTACACGGGAGGGCCTCACGAAAATGATCATAACTCCTTCATACGACTCGGAATGAGGTGAAACCAAGTGCGTTGTGAAGCTAACTTAAAGGTTTTTCATTTGACATGATTCTAGTTTAAATTTGACCCTTATATGAAACAACACGCAAACTAAATTTGGAGGTAAGTCTTGAACTCGTTTAGGTATTAGGAGTCTCCCATGAATCTAGTACACCCCCAACCTCACTAAATGAGGCTTGAAACATGGATATATAAGAGCATAAAGTTATGGGGTGTCATAAATTTTCATTAATAAAATATAGAGACTGATTGTAAATAATTAGTATTTTATTTTGATCACTAGTCAAACTTATGGATTCTTTGGTGTTAAACAAAAAGATCCTTTGTCTCCTTCTTTATTCATTCTAGTAGCTAAGATCCTCTCTATGGTCTTGAAAAATCTTTTCAAATGTGCAGGATTTCAGGGATATGGTTTGCCACCGCGGAGTGAAAAGATTAACCATCTTTCCTATGCTGATAATACTATCATATTTGTTAAAGTGGATAGTACAACTTTGGAGCTACTTATGAAGTCTTTGAATGATTATGAAGCTCAATCAAGCTAGAAAATCAACAAGGAAAATAGTGTCTTCTATGTTTATAACAAGGCTGCACAATTAGAGATTAGAAGGATAGAAGAGTATACTGACTTTCATACAGGTAAGTTCCCTTTGACCTATTTGGGTTGTCTAGTTGGCTATGCAAAGAAAGGAAAACCCACTTTACAGAGCTTATCAAGAAAGTCCAATCAAAACTATAGTCTTGGAAAGGAAAATTACTTTTCTTTGGTAGTAAAAATGTGTTGATTAATAGTATATTGCAGAGTGTTTCTATTTTTCAGTTATATGTGATCATCACTTCAAAGTGTGTTTTATATGATCTACATAGAATGTTTAGTAGATTTCTATGAAATTTTAAAGATAAGGGAAGAACAAGCATTGGATCTCATGGGATGATGTACGTTTACCCAAAAAAGAAGGAGGTCTAGGCTTTAGATCTCTATTTGAGGTGTCTAGAACTTTATTTGCTAAAGTTTGGTGGTGTTTCAGAACTAAGAAATCTATTTGATCTAACTTTATGTAGAATAAATATTGTAAAAGGCATAGAATATAAGTGGTAGAATAGAATGGGGGCTCCTAAACTTGAAAACAAATGCTTAGGGCAAAGGATTCCTTTGATCAAGAGATTTGGTGGCAACCTAATTATGGGCACATTGATATCATGTTTGACAACTGGACTCTGTTGGGTATTTTATATTTTCATCTCTCAATATCTCATTCTAATGAGGTGATGGAGAAGGATGTGGATCAATTGATACTAAATGGCAGTTGGAATGAGAACATACTGAGAGATATTTTTCCAAATGATGTTGTGGATCATGTTCTTAGTAATATAGAAATAGGTTCAACAATTGGGGATACGGATACTCTTTTCTGAATGCTTACAAACTCTAGGAAGTTTTCTGTGAAAGTAGCTTGGGAAACTTTAAGAATACCTGGTTCTACTCATGAGCACTTTGATAGAATATGGGAAAAGGGACAACCATTTAAAGTGTCTTTCTTTGTGTGGAGGATGTTTAAAAAGAGGATTTCTATGGGGAATTTTGAATTAAAATTGGAATGGATGATGAGGCATTGTGTTGTCACTGTGATTAGATGGTTGAAGAGAGTTTTTATCACCGTTTTCTATCATATCCTGCTGCTAATACGATGTGGAGAATATTTTTGTTAGGGAGGCAGGGATCTATGGCCCTTTCAATTTTTTAAAGGAGACAATTTACAAATGGTGAAATGCTTAGTGTTCAAATACGTTTAAACCTATTTTTAATGTTGTTCCTTGTTTAATATTATGGGTAATATAGAAGAGAAGGAATAGAATTAAACATAAGGACAATTTAAGTATTCAGGGTATGATAATAGAGGTTAGCAGAAATCTTCATAGGTTAGCAAGATTCAGATACCCTTGGCTTAGGAATATTCCTAAGGAATTGGCTGATTTGGTGCAGTTTTTGGGAAGTTACAAACCTATAATTGTCCTAAAAATAACCTACTAGAAACTTCTTAAAGAAGGGTGTTAATTGTAAAAAAAATGACTTTTTGCGAAAAAATTAGTTTAAAACTCAATTAATAAGGAAAACTAATTTTTTTCAAAAAATAAGAAAATAAAGTCGCCACTTAGTTTCCTAGAAACTCAATTAAAGAAATTAAGAAAACTTTTTTTAAAAAGATTTTAAGACCATAACAGAAAAAAGTCTTAAAATTTCATAGAAATGGGTAAGGGTCCAATTTCTACTTTTGAGAAGAAATTAATCACTCAAAAATGGCCGCTAACTTGCAGTTAACCGATGATTAAAACATATTTAACTAACTTCGGAAAAAATCAATTTTGGAAATGGAACTTGAAGAGTCTAAGTTAGAAAAGTTTAAATTACTTAAGAACTTTTCAAAGGAAAATTGAGGTGCCAAATTTTGAACTTTATCAAAATCTACTAAGTATAAAACAATTTTCAAATTAACTTAAAGAGATTTTAAAAATTAAATTACGCCAACATAACTAATATTAAAATTCTGAAATAAATTAATTAACATAAATGGGCTGAATTCTGGGGAATTAAATTAGATTAAAATTAACACAATAAAAATGTTAAAGTTGAGAAATAACACAAATAAATGAATATAATAAGTAAAAGGAAATAAACTAAAAGTACTGAGCGTGGCAAATCCAATTTCACCTGTCCTAATTCTTCCCACGACCCAAGCCTAGGGCTTAGACGTGGCACGATGAATGGAGAACCTGAAGGGACCCCAATGAAGCCTCTTAACATATCATTACACATCCTTAGTCGCAGAAGCAATAAAACAATAACAAGAGTATAAAGCAAGGATAAGGAACTAAGGGAACTTTTTCATATCATAAAGCATTAAAGAGTCAAGAGAGAATCTCATAGCATCATTACATAACTTGTCCAACAACACCTCTATACATAGAACTTAGCGGGGGCCAAGACAAGCAACCGGGGTCACCCTCATCGTCAAAGCATATAAATAAAGAAAAGAGATTCTTAGCATAACATAAGAGCAAAAGACATCGTCCTCGGAGTTGAGGACTCACCAACTAGCTTGAGAGAGATTGTACTAGCCACATGGAGGAGGAGGATGATCAAGCGGGGCTCCGGTTCCTACATGGTTACATCATGTAGGCTTAGAGTATGCGTTAGTACGTTTGAATGTACTAAGTATGTAGGACGCAATGCAACAAGAGATAAGCAACATAATCAAAATGCATAAACATAGGTAATGAATAAGCATATAGCAATATGGCATGCATGAATAATGCTTAGAGTAAATCATGCTTACATAGAACATAATACATGTGGAAGAAGTGACCATCAATATAGAATATCCAAGGCCTACCACCCCCTTGGAGAGGCGATTGAGGTACAAACCCCTCAACGTGGTTATTGAGGTACATACCCCCCCCCCCCAATATGGTAACACAGGTCTACTACCTCCCGAGCAAGGCAATTGAGGTACAAACCCCTCAATGTGGTTATTGAGGTACATACCCCCCTCGCCAATCATGGTAGCACGGGCCTACAACCTCCTGAGCGAGGCAATTGAGGTACTAACCCCTCAATGTGGTTACCCAGGCCTATAATCCCCCGAGCGAGGCTTGGTCAACTTACAACACTACATAGGAAAATAACAGGTATATACATTCCTTTATCTTCATAAAGTCATTCAAATCATAAGTCATGCTTTAGACCTTCAACAGCTCAAGAATCTATAATCAGACATTTTATCAAACACTTGGTGGGTGTGTAATGCTAGTGTAAAACCATACAATTCAAGAGTGAATCATACAAGAAAATCCAATGTAAAACCACCCACCAACACTTTGTAATACCATCATGCAACATACATCAAAATCCTTCAATAAATCTCAAGATAGATCCAAGATTCATAGCTCAAAACATGCTTAAATAGTCACACTTTTATGAAACCCCAACATAGTTCATAGTCAAATTCATACTAAGTAAGAACCATGAGTAAATTAACTTAGAAACATGAGATTTAGGTAAAAAGGAAGCTTGGGCACAATGGGTGAAAGGACCCAATGGTTGAAACCCACATACCTTAACTTTAGAGAATCCTTGGTGAAGATTGGAAGTGGAGACTTGAAGCTTGAGTGAAACTCTTAAGGTCCGGATTAGTTTGGGACTTGAAATTTGGTGTCAAAGAAACATACATAAGAAGAGTAATCATGAAGAAATCAGCCCCAACAATAATGCAACAATACACTTAAATATCATTTTCAGAAATCTCAATATAAGTGCCAAAATCACCATGAACTTTGTCAATATGAACATGAATGCATGCAAATGTCATAGGGGCTGAAACATAAGACTCGAAATCACATAGGAAACTTAGAGATAGTAACTTAGGCTTGAGTTGAATGGAAGAGATAATGATATCATTTTTCAATGTCCGCTTCGGCCTCCCATGTAGCATTTTCAACTTGTTGATTCCTCCAAAGGACCTCAATGGAAGTAACATCCGTGTTCCTCAACCTCTTCACCTGTCTATCGAAGATCTCTATTGGAACTTCTTCATAAGTCAAGTTGTCTTCAACAACGCCCACAACATCTAACGAGACGATAGCATTCGGATCACCCACACACTTCCTCAACATAGACACATGGAAAACCAGATGAACCAAATCCATTTCACTAGGCAACTCCAACTTATAGGCCACTTTACCAATCCTCCTCAACACCCTATAAGGACCTACAAATCTTGGACTTAATTTGCCTTTCTTACCAAAACAAACCACGCCCTTCATAGGTGACACCTTCAAATAGATCCAATCACCAACTTTAAATTCAAGCTCTCTTCTCCTCACATCGGCATAGGACTTTTGATGACTTTGGGCGGTTTTCAACCTTTCTCTAATTAACCTTACCTTCTTCATAGCCTTCATAACCAGATCTGGACCCAATAAAGCCATTTCTCCCACTTCAAACCACCCAACCGGTGATCTACAACGTCTACCATAGAGGGCCTCTAAAGGAGCCTACCAATGCTAGAATGATAGCTATTTATAAGCAAACCAATCAATGCAAGATGGTCATCCCAACTACCGTTAAACTCTAAAATACAAGCCCTAAGCATATCCTCAAGAGTTTGGATAGTTTTTTTAGCTTGGTCATCCGTTTAAGGGTGAAATATCGTACTAAACTTTACCTTAGTTCCAAGACCTCTTTGGAAGGACCTCCAAAAGTGCATTCCTTTATCTTCATAAAGTCATTCAAATCATAAGTAACTTGGTTCCAAGACCTCTTTGGAAGGAACTCCAAAAATTTAAAGTGAATTAAGTACCACGATTCGATATAATAGAGAAGGCCACCCCATGCAAACTCGCCAACTCATGAATGTACAATTTAGCATAGTCTTTGGCCCCATAAGTAGTCTTAATCGATAAGAAATGAGCCGACTTTGTCATCCTATCAACCAAAACCCAAATAGAATCAAAACCCTACCTAGTCTAGGCAACCCAACCACAAAATTCATGTTAATTTCCTCCCACTTCCAAGTAGAAATCTCTATTCATTGGGTTAGGCCACCCGGCCTTTGGTGTTCAGCTTGGACTTGTTGGCAACTATGACAACTAGATATAAATTTAGCAATGTCTTTCTTCATATCTCCCCATCAAAACATATCCCTCAAATCTCTATACATCTTGGTAGAATGGGGGTGAATAGAATAGAAAGAATTATGAGTCTCATCAAGAATCTTCTTTCTCAAATCATCAACACAAGGCAGACACAACCTACTTTGGTATCTAAGGGCACCATCTCCCCCTTGGGAGAAAACCTCCACCATGCCTTCTCTCACCAAGGCCTTCAATTCTAACAAGGAGGGATCAAGATCTTGCATTGCTTTTACCTCATCAACCAAGGAAGATTTTGAGCCATTAACTACCACAATACCACCATTATCCACCTCTTCTAACTTAACCCCAAACCTAGCCAACCGATGAACCTCCCTAGCTACCTCCTTGCCCCCGTCATCAACATGAGCTAAGCTACCCATACACACCCTACTCAAAGCATCCGCCACAATATTAGCCTTATCGGGATGATAATGCACACTTATATCACAATTCTTAAGAAATTCTAACCACCTTCATTATCTCAAGTTGAGATCTTTTTGAGTGAACACATATTGGAGACTCTAATGATCGGTGAACACATCAATATGCATCTCATACAAATAATGATGCCAAATTTTCAAAGCAAAAACCACGATAGCCAATTCAAGATCATAAGTAGGATAATTCTTTTCATGCACTTTGAGTTACCAAGAAGCATAGGTTATCACCATAACATTTTGCATCAAAACATAACCCAGACCAACCTGGGAGACACCACAATACACAACAAACCCTTCCAACCCTTCCGATAGAGACAAAATAGGAGTGGAGACAAGCTTATCCTTCAAGGTTTGGAAACTCTTTTCACACTCATCGGTCTACACAAGTACAAGCTTATCCTTCAATGTTTGGAAACTCTTTTCACACTCATCGGTCTACACAAACTTAGCCTTCTTTTGAGTCAACTTAGTCATGGGAGAAGGAATAGAAGAGAATCTATTCACAAACCTCCAATGGGGTCAATGGTCTAGGCCAATTTCTAATCACATCCATCTTTTTACGATCCACCTTAATACCATCCCCCGATACCACATGACCTAGAAAGGCAACTTCTTTCACCCAAAATTCACACTTCTTATATTTAGCATACAACTTCTCTTTTAATGCCCATACCTAGTTCGAAAGGTCATCTTGGGAATGTCACACTCCCTCACTTTCACTTGATGATACCCGAACCGAAGATTAATCTTAGAGAAGTGACTAGCCCCTTAAAGTTGGTCAAACAAATCATCAATCCAAGAGGATACTTATTCTTGATGGTAACCCTATTAAGTTGCCAGTAGTCAATACACATTCTAAGAGACCCATCCTACTTTTACACAAATAACACCGGTGCACCCCAAGGTGATTGGCTAGGCCTAATAAAACCCTTCTCCAACAAATCCCTCAATTTCTACTTCAACTCCTTTAACTCAGCCGGGACCATATGGTAAGGGGGAATAGAAATAGGTTTAGTATGGTGAAAGAGGTATATCCAAAGTACATTTCCCTTTCGGGAGAAACATTAGGAAAGTCACTTAGAAAGACATCAAGGAACTCACTTACCAACCGAACCGACTCTATAGGAAGGACTTTGGAATCAACATCCCTAACCCTCACAAAATGATAGAGACACCCTTTAAAGATCAACTTTTGGGCTTTAATGCAAAAGATAAACCTACCCTTGACCATCACATCATGACTCTCCCACCCAAGGACGGGTTCATTTGTGAATTGGAATTTGTGGTCAATTTCTACCACTATGAATCGAAATTTGACCCTATGGGCTCTACAATCAATAGAGGCATAGTATGCGTGCAACCAATCCATCCCCAGAATGACATCAAAATCAACCATATCCAACTCAACAAGATCACAAGGCAATATCTTACAAAAATGCAAATGGGAAAATTTCAATACACCTTTCTAGCAATAATAAATGCACCAATAGGAGTAGACACCTCATAAGACTCGCACAACAATTGGGGCTCAACATGAAACTTTTTGGCAATAAAAGGAGTAACAAAAGAAAGAGTGGCACCCTAGTCTATCAATGCATACACATCAAAATCAAAGACTTTTAACATACCAGTGATGACATTGGGAACTTCATCAACCCCTTGCCTCCCATAAAGAGCATAAAATTGATAGTGCCTTGAGGCAACACCTTGTTGGCCTCCTCTACCCAAAGGAATCGCATTAGCACCCCGAATTTGAGGACAAACATCCTTACCCTTATTGCAATTTCGAGGGCAATCCATCACCTTATGCCCCATCTCCCCACAACCATAACAAGCATTAGTATTCCTCAAGCATGGGCCACTATGACCCCTACACATATTGGACATATATCATTAGGACCCATACCACCATCACCTTGGGTCCTAGGGATGTCATTGTCAAACCTCCTATTAGAAGCATGAGAAGACCCTTTGCCTTGTTGAAACCAACCACCTTTGCAACATTAGAACTTACCCTCAAAATGGGCCCTCTTGGCCTCATGACTCCTTATCTTCCTCAACTTTTCCTCCTCTATTTATTCAGCATAAGTCATCAAGCGAGACAAGTCTATGTCACTAATAAATATAGCGGACCGACACTCTTCACTCACCAATTCAGATACACCCATCACGAAATTGTTCATTCCAGACCTTGGGTCAGCAACCAAACCAAATGTTGAGCATATTTTGAGAGTTGGTTGAACTGGAGCGCATACTCCCTCACACTCATGGATCCTTGCTTCAAATTTATGAACTCCATCATTTTGGTCTCCCTAAGCTCAAGAGGAAAGAATCAGTTGAGGAAAGCTGCCTCAAACTCCTTCCATAGAACCACATTATTGTTCCCCTTCTCCTCCTTCCATTGAGTAAACCATATTTGTGCCATCCCCTTGAGTTGGTAAGCTGTCAACTCCGCCTTCTCCTCCGAACTCACACCTATGATAGCCAACACTTTGTAAACCTCATCAATACATTCTTGAGGGTCCTCACCCACCTTAGACCCATTGAACTTTGGCGGGTTCATTCTCATAAAGTCCCTCAGCCGAGATGTTGGAGTAGGAGCATAAGGGGCTTGGGCCCCTTGGTTGGCTTGGTTAGCCACAACTTGAGCTAGCAAAGTGAGAGCATCCTGGAGCTCACCATGAGCCGGTTGTCCCTCAGGTGTGCCGAATCTTCTTTTTCTTATGTTAGACATGATCTAGCATAGCAAAGAACAATCGTTAGGGGGGGGAAACTTACCTTAATTTCTATAGCACGACATAGATCAAGAAGAAGGGAAACATTTACTAAAATGTCTCATAGCCTCTTAGTCATAGTTGCGGTGCACAACACAACCATGAATAAGACTCTACTCTCCTTTTTTCCTGTAGTTCAGGATTCCCTCTCTATGCCCATATCTATTTAGTGATGAGGCTAGTTCAATCGCTCTGAGGAAGTACTATAACTTGAATCAGTATCTCTAATAGGGCGATAGAAAAGGATCCTATGATCCTAAATCGATCTTACCTGGGATCGCATATCCCAAGTTTGTCTATGAAGAGCGGATCTAATTGTATTAGTCGACGTAGTGTGTTAGATATCGAGGACCATTAACAACCAAGTCCTCTGATACCAAGTTTGTCAATGACCCAAGCCTAGGGCCTAGAAATGACACATCGAATGAAAAACCTGAAAGGACCCTAATCGAGCCTCTTAACATATCATTACACTCCTTGGTCGCGAAAGCAATAAAACAACAATAAGAGTATAAAGCAAGGATAAAGAGACAGGGAACTTTTCCATATCATAAAATATTAAAGAGTCAAGAGAGAGTCAGTCTCATAGCATCATTACATAACTTGTCCAAGAACACCTCTACACATAGAACTTAGGGGGGGGACAAGACAAGCAACCGGGCTCACCCTCATAGTCAAAGTATACAAATAGAGGAAAGAGAGTCTTAGCATAACATAAGAGCAAAAGACATCGTCCTCGGAGTTGAGAACTTACCAACTAGCTTAAGAGAGATCGTACTAGCCATGTGAAGGAGGAGGATGATCAAGCGGGGCTCTGATTCCTACATGGTAACATCATATAGGCATAGAGTATGTCTTAGTACATTTGAATGTACTAAGTATGTAGGATGCAATGCAACAAGAGATAAGCAACATAATTAAAATGCATAAACATAGGCAATGAATAAGCATATAGCGATATGGCATGCATGGATGATGCTTAGAGTAAATCATGCTTACATAGAACATAATACGTGTGTAAGAAGTGACCATCAATATAGAATATTTAACGCCTACCACCCCTTTAGAGAGACAGTTGAGGTACAAACCCCTCAACGTGGTTATTGAGGTACATACCCCCCCAACATGGTAGCACGGGCCTACTACCTCCTAAGAGAGGCAATCAAGGTACAAACCCCTCAATGTGGTTGTTGAGGTATATACCCCCCCCAATCATAGTAGCATAGGCCTACTACCTCCCGAGTAAGGCAATCGAGGTACCAAACCCTCAATACAGTTACCCAGGACTACAACCCCCCGAGCGAGTTTTGGTTAACTCACAACACTATAGAGGAAAATGACACATACATACATTCCTTTCATCATCATAAATTTATTCGAATCATAAGCCAGACTTTAGACCTTTAACAATTCAAAAATCCATTACTGGATATTTTATCAAACACTTGGCGGGTGTGTAATTCTACTGTAAAACCATGCAATTCAAGAGTGAAATCATGCAAGAAAATCTAATGTGAAACCACCAACTAATACTTGGTAATACCATCATGCAATATACATCAAAATACTTCATAAATCTCAAGATAGATCCAAGATTCATAGCTCAAAACATGCTTAAATAGTCACACTTTTATGAAACTCCAACATAGTTCATAGTCAAATTCATAGTAAGTAAGACACATAACTAAATCAACTTAGAAACATGATATGTAAAAAGGAAGTTTGGGCACCATGGGTGAAAGGACCTAATGGTTGAAACCCGTATACCTTAACTTTAGAGAATCCTTGGTGAAGATTGAAAATGGGGACTTGAAACTTGAGTGAAACCCTTAAGGTCCGGATGAGTTTGGGACTTGAAAATTGAAGTGAAATATTAGTCTAAGTGTTTAAGAGAGTATTTGGAAATGTCTTGTATGATATGAAGGTGAAATATAGTTAAGTATAGGTATTCTCATGCGTCAAAAGACTTAGGCCCAAGACCCAAAAGCCTTGGATCGAATAATAAAAACTGGGCAAAAATAACACTAGTCTGCACCCCAGTCGCATCGCGCCAAAGGCGCAGACCAACACTAGAATTCGTCATTTTTGGATTTCGAATTTTGATACGGTTCCCCTAAAATTGGGGCCATTTTTCACTTAATTTTGCCTCCAATCAATAATATAAAGTTAGATTTTTTATATCATGCACAGATTGTGAGATATATAGAAATTACGATTTAGGGCACTTTCGAGGCACATTTTTGCACACTTTTTAGGGTCGTTTCAATTGTAATAGTTTTTGGGCCTACCTAGTCCATGCAAAATTCTATTACTGCCTGAAGTAGATTGGGCCTTTAGTCCATTTGTCACCCCTATTGTATTGTTGTGTATACACATGGTGTACCAGTGTATACCCTCATGTTGCTGCCTCAAAAATAAACTATGACTAGCTTCTTTTAACTTGACATATCCAAGGCTGACTTGAAATATGATTTAGGCCTCCATGGCCCATCAGAAATGCAAAATGGAAGGGTCCATTAACCCATGAACAAGGATTTCATGCAACGAATTAAAAGAGACGAATTAGTATATGAATAAAAAGGGATTAGTTGAAACGTGATCTTAATCGAAACAAGAAAAACTCAAGTAATTTCAGTGAATCTAAGAAAAGGGGAAAAACAAATACATTCTAGGAATCTCATCAAAACCAGACCATTTTCAAATGGTTGTAAACAAATAAACCCAACCAGATTCGTATTAACAAATGGATCTAACTCCTCAAGGAAAAGAAATGCATTTTAAACAGTGACAAGCGAACATAATGAACATGGGTTGAGCAAACATTGGCAAAGATAACATATGAAAAGCCTAGTCATTTCTAACAACATGATATTAATGCACCAGCATATAACAGTAGCAAAATCACAAATAATTAGGAATTAGCGAATGATATTTATAACAAATAAGTTGAGGAAGTTGGAAACAGTAAAGTAAGAGTTTGAACATTAATTAATAAGTAAGACTTTACTATTGGAATACAAACAAGCTACTGAAAGTACTAGTTAAGCTAAACAAATGATATTAACATACTAGATTCCCAAAAATTCTAAGAGATGAATAGATGATCTTAAAATAAGAAATAAATCACATAAGATGTTTGTAAACCCCAACATACCATATGATTAGGAACCATATATGGACTAGTTAGTTATGAAACCAAATACGTGCTTTCAAAGCACTGGACATATGAAATCTTACTTATCAAACTAGAATAACTTGTATTTTATATGAGCCATACACAACTTGGTTTGTAAAGAAGATAAACACATAGTTAGGTTGAGAAATTCTTGAGATGAAAACCTAAATGACTTGTGAATTCAAATGTTGGGAAGATACAACAGACAACAGAATTAAATTTAAATCTAAACTAAAGCATACTGCCAGGTTCGCAGGTTCAAATAACATTTTTGAAATAAGAAAATGCTAAAAACTACTACTTTCGAAGGAAATAGCCCTTACCCAACGAATTTGATTCAAGATGGAATGAACAAACATGATGGATTTACACCAACATAATACTAAAATATACATAACACTATAATTCAAAACCTAAACAAAACTCACATCAAATAGCATTAATACTTAGCACAAAATGATGTATTTGGTTATTTAAAAACAGAGTAGACAAGAGGAACATATGAGAAAATAAACAACAATTCTAAACAAAAATCGAGTTTAAACGATTTGATAAACAAAGATATGCTTCAATCCAAAAGCTACACAAGAACAGTCGAAGAACATATTTAAGAATCATACCAAAAATATCAAAAGATAGCAGGCAAGAACATCACATAAACTCCATGCCCTAAAGAAATAAAATGACAAATTATTAAAACTAAAATTATTAATGAAGAAGATTACAACTAAATCAATAACATTTGTAACTGAAACAGATGATGAACGGAAAAAGAGTGTACCTTTTTAGGGATAGCAAACTGAAACTTTGAGCTTGAGTCAAACTTCGACACCAAATGGAGCTTTGTTTGAGAACCTTTAAGTTTCAAAAATGAAAATTCTCAAACTCAAGGAGTTTTAAAATTGAACAAGTTCTAGAAAAATTTACTTAACTCTTCAAATGGAATTTTTAGTGTGTTGGAAGTGAAGAAAGGCTCCCTGAAATAATGGGGAAAAGGTTGATTAGAGTTTGAAATAGGGGAAAAATCTAGACGAAATTGGGGCAAAAAAGGAATTTGAGGGATTGAAATTTGAATTCGAATTCCAACCCTTGAGGATAAGAATCTCTAGAATTTATTGGATATCAAACAACAAGTTAACAAATCATAGTCGTTAATTTGGATTAAGAGCCATCAATGACTTTGACATGCAACACCTCAAAGATCCTCTCCAACGGCTTGGTACGAGAGATGAAACATATAGGAGATAAGTGTTGAGAGACGTTAGGAGTTTGTCGAGGGTTTGTTATGATGACCGTTGGGGACATTTTTGGGTGTTGGGTTCATGATAAGGAAGAAGGGTGAGAGGCGTGGTAGCGCATATGGTGAAGAAGAGCAAAAATTGTGATGACCGTTGGGGACATTTTTGGGGGTTGGGTTCATGATAAGGAAGAAGGGTGAGAGGCGTGGTAGCGCATATGGTGAAGAAGAGCAAAAAAGAGGGGCGCATGGGGTGACTTTTGGGTATATATGTATGTGTATATATTTGTATAGGCTTGTGTTACAGGTTGAAGATGTGAGGTTGGGCCAGGTTTGAGGTTAATTTGGGATGGATTTTGTCCAAAATAAATTAAATCAGGTCCAATTAGGTGCTGAAAAAAAGAGTGAAAGGGTAGGGAAATTTCATTGAAAAATTAGTCATTTCAATTACAAACATGACCAATTAAAATGTGATTAATTTCACCAAGAGATAAATTAATACAAATTAGTTATAAAGCTTTTAAATATTAACAACTTAAAATAATTAAATTAACTACGAAGTAATTAATCCTAAAAATAATTAAACTAAAGTAATTAAAGATAAAATCTATTTGAGAAATTCTTGAAAAATCAATGAAAAATAAAATATTTAACTATTAATACTTGAAATAAATGTATCTAATACATAATATGTAAACATAATTAAAATTAAAAGATTTAAACCTAAAAATCACTTGAAAAATATTTTTTGCATTTTTGAAAGCTAATTATTTCAAATTCTTAAAATTAAAAGTTCAATGATTAATTTATACTGTGGAGGTTAAAAATTGGATGTCAACAGCTAGGGGTGTCAAATGGGCGGGTTAGGCTGAAATTGGGGAGGTTAAAATGGGTAGCATTAAATATTGGTTAGGTTTTAACCCGCCCAAATGTACTTTGGGCTCAAATGGGTTGAATGGATTAAAATTCGGGTTAGGTCATGACCCGCGTAATTTAACTCACTTAATTTAAGACTAGCATTGAACATACAAAACAAATGATACATTAGGCTGAAGTGACAATCTTATTGGGCTTAACTCAGAATTATTTTATAATGGGTTAAATTGTATTGGGCTAAAAATTAACCCAATTCTAAATCATACGGAACCCAACCTATAAAATTATGGGTGGGTTGGGAGGATTGCTTATGTTTGGGTTTATTTTTGTCACCTCTATTAACAGCTGCCTCTTTCTTTGGATATGATCGATGAAAGAGATCATAGACAAAGAAACTTGACAAATCCAATTTTAGCAGACCACATCTTTATCTTCTGAAAGGTTTTTGGTACCGACTTTAGAAAAATACAGTCAGACCCTAGTCTTGGATTTCCTAGATATCTCAGGCTACATGAGAATTCGGGCCACTTGTAGTTCACAATACTTGATTTTATGCAAGACTTTGAAAGAATTCAAAAGTTATCCCAATATTGGATTATGAAGAAATTGAAATGCTTGGGAATAAAGTTAAGAATAATCATTATACTACATCTGAGTTTTCAACATTGATCTTGCCTTCGTATCCTTGGACTTACGAATCAAGTTGTTTGTAGTTTGACTCAATCGGTTGAAAAGGATATCTCTTATGCTAAGACAAGTTTTGAATTTTATGAGCCCTTCGATTATATCCCATATGAAAATCTCTCTGATAAACATCTTGTCAATTTTGGTTCAGGAAGAGTGACAAGTAAATTAAGTACAAAAAAGAGGTTTGCAACCTCTTAGTCATGAATGTGGTGCACTTCACATCCATGAGCAAGAACTTACATGGATATAATTTTCAAAGCTCTTGATGTATTGTCACTTAGATAGGAAATGATTCCCTCGGGTGAGAATCTAAATCATCTAGATATGAAATTGAAATCGGCAAACTCAAAGAAATACCCACATGTCTTCTGACGGGGGTATGGTTGGATTATGGTGGAAGTTGCTTCTCAGCTCACATCCAAGGAGTGTGACATTCCTCTTCAAACTATGTCCCAGTTCGCTGCTAAGAAAAAGTTTCACATTATGCTGCATCCTACATGATGACATCTATACCTGTGATTTGTTTGAGAAATCATCCTCTTGGATGCTCTCGATGAAGATCAAGATAAAACTTATTAGTAGTAAATGAAACATAAATATGAATACAATTTGTTCAAACCTAGTTTAACATGTCATTCTGAATCAGATGATGATTCAATAATAGATTAACGTGTCACACTGAAAGAGGTGATGATCCAATAATAAATCAATGTATCACACTGAAGGAGGTGACAATACAATAATAATTTAACTGTCATATTGAAGGAAGTGATATTCCAATAATAATACAACTGTCATGTCGGAGGAAGTGACGCTCCAATAATAATTTAATATGTTATGTTGAAGGGAGTGATGCCCCAATAATAGTTTAACTGTCATCTTGAAGGAAATGATGTTCCAATAATAATTTAACTGTCATGCTGAAAGAAGTGACGCTCCAATAATAATTTAATGTGTCACGTTGAAGGAAGTGACGCTCCAATAATAATTTAACTATCATGATGAAGGGAGTGACGCTCCAATAATAGTTTAACGTGTCACATTGAAGGTGACTCTCTAATAATAATTTAACGTGTCACATTGAAGGAAGTGACGCTCCAATAATAATTTAACATGTGACGCTAATAATAAATTAACATGTCACGTTGAAGGAGGTGACGATCCAATAATAAATTAATGTGTCATATTGAAAAAGATGATAATTCAATAATAATTTTTAATGAGTCACGCTAAAGGAGGTGATGGTTCAATGATAAATTAACATGTCACCCTAAAGGAGGTGACAATCTAATAATAAATTAATTTGTCATGCTGAAGGTGGTGATGATCCAATAACAAATTAATGTGTCACGCTGAAAGAGGTTACTATCTTATAACAAATTAACATGTCATGCTGAAGGAGTTGACAGTCCAACAATGTATTAACGTGTCACACTGAAGGAGGTGACGATCTAATAAATTAATGTGTCATACTGAAGGAGATGACGTACAATAATAATTTTAACGTGACACATTGAAGAAAGTGATGCTCCAATAATAATTTAGCATATCACTTTGAAGAAGCTGATGCTTCATATTTTGAAACTTAACAGAATTTGCAAAGAATAAATTAATATGCCAACAAAAGGCAAGAAAATTGAAATAACAAAGGACTAGGAAAAATTAAAAGATAAATTGTCAAATTAAGTTCTTGGTGCCGGAACTCCTTCATATATGTAATAACTTGTATAAGAGATTAACTTATGTCCCCTTTCTTGTGAACATCTGGCTTAATTCTTCAAAATTTGAGATGATTTTTTGAAAATGACCTTCAATTCTAGCGATGATACCTATAGAGTTTAAATTTAAGAAATGACATTAAAATAAATGACATAACAGAGAATGAGTTGAAAGATGAAGTTGTTCCACTTGTATTGGTCTGTATGAAACTTGTAATCTTGACCATTGTGCCAAGTTATTTTATCTATAACATTAAGAAATGTGTTACAAACCATATTAGAGTAATATGAAGAAATGTAGGAAATAAATAGAGTACTGAGAATAAATCTAGGAAATGAGTAAAAGTAAAAGTCGTCTGAATCATGACGAGGCCACTGTAGGTCTAACGATGCCTTGTGACTTTATAGTTCCTGTATCCAGAGAAAAATTCTTAGTTTTGAGAGACCGATTTATGTTGGTTTTGCCTTGCTATCTTGATGCTTATATGCCATCTGATTTACATGTTGAATTCATCTTGAAATGCAAGTGTGATAGAATTCTTGAGGGCCCTCCTCAAAAATTCTGCCCAACTTTAGAACACAAAAGAAGTCTTAACTTCCTCATAGTTTCTGATTGATTTTTTTAGAGAAACTCAAAAAATGTGCCCCAGTTACAACTTTAATATGATCTCTCAATTTGAAAGTTATTTTCTAAGGAATTTTGTGATCCTCTCAAAATTCTGCCCCAGTTTCTATTGTATAGAGGAATGAAAATCTTACGAGAAATATGACACAACCGGTGTGGCGTCTACGCTGAGGCAAGAATCGGGTTAAACTTAGTTTCAAGATAAAAGGTAATTGAGATTTTTTTAGATAATGTGACCGAAGCCGATAAAGGCCGCCTATGTATTCCACTAGGGAAATTAGATCGAACGTAGTTCACAATACAAAGTAAAAACATTACAAAGGAAATGAAACCATAACGTGTTATTACAAAGGATAGAAAGCAATAAAATGTGATTACAGGGAAAGGAAACACAAAACTTCAAATGCATGACTAGAAGATGTCAAAAACATGACCTCTAGAAAACACGATCTCTTCTTTGTAATTGGTTTCACCACACTCCTTGTACTTAGGAAGTGGATTAGCTTTCACATTAGGAGCTTCTGCAAGTGTAACTATCTTGTTGTCTATCAAATCTTGAATATTTTATTTAAGGGTGATACATTTTTCAGTATCATGCCTAGCAACCTTTGAGTGATAAGCGCAATACTTATTTGGGTCATACCAATCGACTGAAGTATTCACAACCTTAGCTTCTATTGGGTGGAGTAATCTTGCTGCCTTCAATCTCTCAAAAAATAATAGCTAATATTTCCGCCAATGGGGTGAAGACTCAGGAGGGTTTCTCTCAAAATTAGGATGAGATGCATTATATGTATCACACTGAAGGAAATATTAGCTATTATTTT
>DF364744.1:7781-28773 GCA_000787875.1 Solanum virginianum | reverse complement strand
TATCTATGGGTATCTTTTATTATGGATTATAAGCATGAAATATGTTGGGATATTATGGAATGTTGATTAAATATGCACGTCTATCTATATTAAGCTTATACTATGAGTTGGTTTTATCTATTGAGACTATGTGTGTTTTGAGCTATGAAATTATAATCTATTATAAGATTTAATGTTGGATTTCAAGGTATTCTACAAGAGGGTTTTACAATATGTTGGTGGGTTGATTTACATTGAGTTTTATCATATAATTTCACTCTTAAATTTCATGATTTTGAACTAACATTGCATACCCACCATGTATTTGATAAAATCTCAAGTCAAGAATTCTCAAGCTTTTGATGATGTATTGTAGGGGTTATGACCTATGCTACTCCTCTACCCTCATGTACTACCCATTACCTTTTAGAAGGAGTTATGACCTATGCTATATCCCTCACCCTCTAGTACAAGGTAGTTGGATAATCCATTCATGTTACTGTATGGTGTTAAACAAGATATGCAAGTACGATTATTCTTAAGCATGATTCATACTACACATTGAATACACATGGAATATTGAGCTTATGTTTATTGATTATGATTAAGTATCTTGTTATTATAGCTCATGATTCTTGTTGCATTGCATCCCGCATACTTAGTACATTCAAATGTACTAATGCATACTCTATGCCTACATGATGTTACCATGTAGGAACCGGAGCTCCACATGATCATCTTTCTCCTCCACATGGCTAGTACTATCTTTGAAGAAAGTTTGGTGAGTCCTCAACTCCGAGGACGATAATTATCAATCTTATGTTATGTAAAGACTCTCTTTCTTTGGTTGAATGCTTTTGACTATGAGGGTGAGCCCTAAAAGTGTCTTGGTCCCTGCTCAATTCAAAGTTTAGACATGTTGTTCGATAAGTAATGTAATTATGCCTTGAGCTATGACTTCTCTTGACTCTTGAATATTTTATGCTATGAAAGACTTTCCCCTTAGTCCCTTATCCCTATTTTATGCTCTCTTGTTATTGCTTAATTGCTTCCGTGACCAAGGATGTGTAATGATATGCTAAGAGACTTGTTTGGGGTCCCCTCGGGTTCCCCATTCACCGTGTCACATCTAGGCCCTAGGCTTGGGTCGTGACACATGAATATAAAGAAAATATGTAAGCCTGTATAATCGAGATATGTAATAAAATCAATACTAAAATAATAATGAATTTCCAATTACTTTTCTAAGTAAAATTTTAATTGATTTAGAAGTGTTAAATATTATAATTTCTTTTCTAGATAGGAGTTTAATGAGTTCCAAATTTCTAAATATTAGAATAAAAAATAAATGATAATCATATATGATAAAAATGGAGAAAAGACGATTTTGTCTAAATTAGTTTTTTAATGAAGGGAAAAAAGTTCAAACAATATTTCTAAGGACCATCACACTTTTAATATTGTATAGATTATAGTTTAGTTAACGTGCTTTGAATATGTGTACTAACAAGCATATAATGTCACATCTCAGGCAAGTACCTTTGGCGTGGCCAACATTTGAAGAACCATCGCTGGTCCCCTAAGAGAACCACTTGGCCTTATCATCACGTCAATGCGATAGTGGACAAATAACTCAGAAAGTACGACATTGTATGCAAAAAAATAAATAAGTATATAACTCTACTGTATCATAGCTTATACTAAAGATAAGTTTTGATACAAAAATACTCGTTAAATACTCTACTCCAAGGTCTATGAAGCCTCTACTCAACGATCTAGAACAGTGCCATGAAAGGCCATGGACACCTCAATCAAAAGTAAATAAAGTACTCAACAATGGAAAGAAGATAACAGGGCTCCTCTGGAATATAAAGGAGGGCTCACAGCTCTGGAGGTGTACTGAACTGGACCTCAACAATGTGCAGGCTGAAGTCCTCTATCACTTGTATCTGTATCTTAAAATGATGCAAGTCCGCCAGCACAAGGAATATACTGGTATGTAAAATGTCAACAATGCACGTGCTAAAGCCCTCTAGCACTTGTATCTGTATCATAAACGATGCAGGATCAAATGGACGTCAGTATGTGGAATATATTGGTATGTAAAATAGCTCAAGAAAAGTAAAGCTCAACTCACTCACCTTGACTCAACAACTCATGCTCAAAATAATTTATGCAAGTGTTATAGTAAAATCATGCTTTTTAATATAGGCTCAGTAAAATAGACTCAGTTTGAAATCTCATGCTCAATACAATGTTGCTTAGGAGTTTCTCTAACCAACATTCCTCATCCCACCACCTTTAATTCGGTGATACACCATGAATCGGCATCGTTGCCATGCCTGCCCTTAACTTGCCATGGAAAAGGGTGATCAACCTCAACCTCGCTCCCTTGGATCCTGAGAGAGTGTCCACTTGCGGGACACTGCCAGTATTATGATGAAACAACTATCCTACACTGGCAAATATAGTTCTAAGGTGCTCTTCAATCACCTAACTCGATGCTCAATACTCCGCCCAAGACTAAAACATGCTCGACTCATCAATCAACTCAAAACTCAGCCACATCTGGTCATCTCAACTCAACTCATCTTAATTACTCAATAATTAAATCAATGCAACCAATCAACTCAACTTAGACTCAAACGGTCATTTAGACTCAGTCAAATGGACTCCTCATATAGTGCATGCTAGATAGTCATGTGTAATAATATATATAACTTAAATACAACATGCTTCTCATGCTTAATCATACTCAAATTTACTCAACTCAGTATGCTCAATTTACTCAACACAATATGCTCAATTTATGCATAAGATTTCCATGAAGACATGTAATTTAGGGCTCATGCTATCAAGGATGAAAATACATGTACAAATCTCATATTAGAATACCCATGCAATGCAAGAGATTTCCTCATATAGTATAACAAGACCTCAAGATAAATACAAGGATTTCAATATTTAAATAGTAAAGCTTCTCAAAATCTTAGTCTTTTCCCAAAAATATTGACTCAAGAAGATGAAAGAGCATGTGAAGGAAATATTTCACACTTTGGTAAGCCTTACATACCTGGGAGCTGAAGAAACAACCAAACCTCGATCAATCCTTGCTCTTGAATGGCAAACCCTAGCTTCTTCCTTCTACTCCAATGCTCTAAAAACCCTCAAGGTGGAATAATTATGAATAAATGGCCTTAGGGTTTATTTTCAAGGCTTTATACAAGACAAAAAACATGAGGGGTTAATAGAATAAAAATTAGAATGGACATAAATTCCCTTCAGTAAAACTGTCAATAAGGTTTACGACTCGTAGACCCACCTACGAGTCATAACTGCTCCTCGTAGGCGAGGAGTCTAAAAATCTTGGATCTTTGTAAGCTAATACGAGACCCTAGATTATGAGTCATAGTCCACTATAAGGGTCGTAACTGACCCCTAGTGACTGTAAGGGCCTTGAAACATAAAACACTGTAGCTTAGTATGAAACTTATCTTACGAGTCATAGTGCTCTGTATGAGTCATAAACTCCTTTCATAGATATGGTGATCCTGAAAACTGAAACACTGGATTCCAATATGAAACCTAGTCTACGAGTTGTAAACCCCTTTATGACTAGTAAACCCCTTTCGTAGCCTGCTTCTGTAGTTTTCCTCAGTTATTTCCCTTGCAATCCTCTGCGCTTACTCATCTAAATCAGATAAGAGAAATTTAAGGGGTGTTACATTATCTCCCCCTTGGGATCATTTGTCCTCGAATGAAGAGAAAGATAGGGATTTAGGACAAGACATGAATCTCTCTATGGACTCTAAAACCAGCCAGCTCATATCTCACTTATGCAATCAACAAATTAGAATTCAGCAAGTAATGCAATCAAGTAGTCATCAAATCACATCAATCCTCACTCAGACTCTAGAACTCTATCATCTATCATATGGAACGTGAAAGAGGATTCATGGAATGGAAATTTAAGAATTTAGAGGGAAATATTTATCATCAACTCTTTCATTACCAGTAGGCAAGAATAGATGTGGATACCTAGCCTTGATGTCCTTCTCCGCCTCCCAAGTAGCTATCTCTATGAATTGGTTCCTTCACAATACCTTGGCAGATGCGATCTCTTTGTTCCTCAATTTGCAAACCAAAGATCTTTACAGGGATCTCTTCATAACTCAGGTTGTCTCTCACTCTAATACTCTCAATAGGCACTACCAACTGTAGATCTCCCAAACACTTTTTGAGCATAGAAATGTGGAAGACTCGGTGGATGGCCTCTAACTCTGATGGTAGCTCTAACTTATACGCCACTTTGACCATTCTCTTTATAATCTGATAAGGGCCAATGTACCTCAGACTCAACTTTCCTTTCTTTCTGAATTGCATCACACCCTTCATGGGTGACACTTTATAATACACCCAATCATTGACCTCAAACTTTATGTCTTTTCTTCTAACATCTGTGTAGGATTTTTGTCTACTTTGTGTAGTCCTCAACCTCTCGCAAATGATTTTTACCTTCTCCACAGCTTGGTGAACCAAGTCTAGATCAATCAACTCTGCTTCACATACCTTGAACCATCCAACTGGCAGCCTATACCTCCTCCCATAGAGTGCCTCAAATGGGTCCATCTGAATACTCGAACGAGAATTATTATTGTAGGCAAACTCTATCAATGGAAAGTGGTCATCCTAATTACCTTTAAAGTCAATGGTACAGTCTCTCAACATATCCTGCAATATTTGAATAGTGTGCTTTGCCTGGCCATTTGTCTGAGAGTGGAAAGCTGTTCTAAGGAGTACCTTCGTACCCAAACCCTTCTGAAAAGATCTCTAAAACTAGTCAGTGTATTAAGCTCCTCTATCCAAGATGATGGACAGAGGGACTCTATGTAATAATATGATAATCTCCCTGATATAGAGTCAGGCGTAATCCTCTGCGGTGTTAGTCTTCTTAACTGCTAAGAAATGTGCAGCCTTAGTCATCCTGTCAATAACACCCAAATCATATCATACTGTCTGTGGGACCTCAGTAAACTTGTGATGAAGTCCATGTTTGTCATCTCCCATTTCCACTCTGGAATCTCAAAGTTCTGAGCTAATCCACATGGGCTTTGGTGCTCAACTTTAAACCTCTAGGTCCCTGAGCTACTCCACATGGCCTTCGGTGCTCAACTTTAACTTGTTGGCAGTTTGGGCACTTGGAAATGAACCCTGCAATGTCCCTCTTCATTCCACTCCATTAGTAGACTTATCTTAAGTTTTCATACATCTTGGTAGATCCTGGGTGGATGGAATATTTGGAACTATGGGCCTCTGCCATGATTCTCTCTCGAACACCATTAATATTTGGAACACACAATCTTCCTTGATACCTCAATACTCCATCTCCCCCTCTGGCAAAAGCCACCACCTTCTGCTTATGTACATCCTCCTTAAGCTATAATAAGACTGGGTCTTGATCTTGTTTCTCTTTTACCTCTACTACTAGTGATGATGCCGATCCATTTTGCACATAAACTCCTCTTTCACCTGACTCATCTAGTTGAACTCCCAGTCGGGCCAGTCTATGAACGTCTCTAGTTAACTCTCTCTTCTCTTCTCCCACATGGGTGGTGCTTCCCATGGATAACCTGTTAAGAGCATCAACAACCATGTTAGCTTTACTTGGGTGGTAAAGAATGCTCATGTCGTAGTCCTTGAGCAACTCAAGCCATCTCCTCTGCCTCAAGTTGAGCTCTTTCTGGGTGAAGATGTATTGTAGGCTCTTGTGGTCGGTGAATGCATCAAAGTGCGCTCCATACAAATAGTAGGCACCATAACTTGAGAGCAAACACCACCGCTGCCAACTCCAAGTCATGGGTAGGATAATTCTTCTCATGAAACTTAAGCTGTCTAGAAGCATAGGCAATAACCTTTCCCTTCTGCATTAACACACATCCCAATCCTACCCTCGAAGTATCACAATAAATTACAAACCCATCTGTTCTATCAGGCAAGGTCAACATTGGTGCAGTAGTTAATCTCGCCTTCAACTCTTGGAAACTTTTCTTACACTCATCAGACTATTGAAACTTGACCTTCTTCTAGGTCAATTTGGTCAATGGCGCAAATATAGAAGAAAATCGCTCAAAAAACCTCTGGTAATAGCCAACCAATCCCAGAAAACTCCTTATCACTATCAGTGAAGTTAGTTTTGGCCAATTCTTAACTGCTTCAATCTTTTGAGTATCCACTCGAATTCCATCTCCAAAAATCACATGACCTAAAAAAGCCACGGATTTAAGCCAAAACTCACACTTAGAAAAATTCACATATAACTCATTGTCTTGGAGTGTCTGCAAAACTATCTTGAGGTGATTGACATGCTACTCTTCATTTCTGGAATAACCAACTTATCATCAATAAACACGATCATAAACATATTAAGATACAATCTGAATACTCTATTCATCATATCCATAAAGGTTGCGGGTGCATTTATCAATCCAAAAGACATTACCAAGAACACAAAGTGACCATATCAGGTCCAAAAAGTCATCTTTGGGATATCACATTCTCTCACCTTCAACTGATGATATCCTGATCTGAGGTCTATATTAGTTCTACTTATTCTTAATAGTCACCTTATGCAACTGATGGTAGTCAATACACATCCTCAAGGAACCATTTATCTTTCGCATGAACAAGTCCGGGGCACCCCATGGAGAGACACTCGGCCTTATAAACCCTTTCTCTAACAAGTCCCTCAACTGCTCCTTCAATTCTTTTAATTCTAAAGGGGCCATTCTATATGGTGGGATAGAAATAGGTTAGGTGTCAGGAAGAACATCAATCTCGAAATCGATCTCCTTATCTGAAGAGACTCCGAGCAAATCCTTAGGAACCACATCAGGAAACTCACTCATAATCGGGATAGACTTAAGAGAAAGGGGCTCAACATCACCAGACTTGACTTACGCGAAGTCATAGATACATCCCTTAGAGATCAATTTTTGGGCTTTGAAGTAAGAAATAAACTTACCCTTCGGAGCCACAGAATCTACCTTCCACTCAATAATAAGCTCATTTAGAAACTGGAATTTGATAGTCCAAATTTGGCAATCAATGAAGGCATAGTCAGTGTGAATCCAATCCATACGAAGGATCACATTAAAAGCAACCATCTGTAACTCGATCAAATCAATAAGAGTATTTTTATGATAGATAGACACCACATAATCTTTATAGATTCTCTCAGCTCGAATGAACTCACCAACAGGAGTAGAAACAGAAAATAGTTCAAGTAAGCACTGAGAAAGAATCTCAAATCTACAGGCCACATATGGCATCACAAATGAACAAGTTGCACCCGGATCAAGTAAAGCATAGCAAGGAAAGGTAAGGACTCGAAATATACCCATCACAATATCTGGTATAACCTCCTAATCCTATCGGTTTCCTATCACATATAGATAATTTGTTCCACCGCCTGCCCCTGGTGTAACACCTCTCTGATTACCCCTTGCTGGTAGTGCTGTGTAGAAGTTTGGGCCTTATTTCCCCACACCGGACATTCCCTCTAAAAGTGATTTGGTTGACCATACTTGTAGAAAGCATTTCCTCCTTCTTTACACTCTTCCAGATGCACCCTACCACACTTCCCAAAAGGTGGGTTCCCTTTAGAACCAAGAGTCACACTTCCTTGAGACTGTGTACCCTGTGGCCTAAGGTTTGGCTGACCTTGGGGCCTCTGATCATACCTCTGGCTTAGGGCTGGTGTACTGGCTAAAGACAACACATAGCTAGAAGACCTCTTCTGAAAGTATAACTTATCTCCCTTACTTTGCTTAGTCTGGGTAAGCTTAGGCCCTGCTGATCTGCCTTCTTACTCAAATGCTCCTCTCTGTCCATTTTCTTATCTCCTTCAGTCTATTGGGCATAGACTATTATCCTGGAAATATCCATACCTATAATCAACAACGTGACCTTACACTCCCTCATTGCCTATATACCCAATCCAGGTATGAATTTCCTTATTCTTGCCTTCACATTCGGAACCATCTCTGGGGCATACCTGGATAGCTGGATGAATTTCAAGCTATACTCTTTAGTAGTTATCCCCTCTTGTTTCAGATTCACAAACTCTTCAACCTTTGTTTCTCTTAACTTTTGAGGAAACAAGTGATCGAGAAAGGCACTCTCAAACTCATCCCAAATGACGGGCTTACCATCATCACCTCGACTCTCTTCCCATTGATTGTACCAAGCATTTTCCATGTCTTTGAGTTGATAGGCGACATGCTCAACTCCCTCAGTCTCAGTTATATGCATAGTCTTTAGCACTTTCCATATCTTATCAATGAAATTTTGAGGGTCCTCCTCAACCTTAGACCCAGCGTAGACAAGTGGGTTCATCCTCAGAAAGTCCCTCAGTCTAGAGGCAGCTATTGGTTTATGAGGGCTAGAATTACGAGTTTGAGAGCCCTAGTTCCCGCTCTGAGCAGTACCAATTGGGTGAGCATGGTAATGGATCCTCTAAAGTCGGCCTCTGTAGTATGAGCAGATAGAGCAGTAGGTATCATAGGAACACTAGTGGTCTTAGGCGGTCAACCTCAACCCCTCATCTCCACCTGAGGAGGCACCTCTGAAGTAGGGTTCTTAGCAGTGGTAGCTGAAGCATTCCTCTGGATCACTGTGCATCCTGCTGGCATGATCAATAACCATGTAACGTATGAGTCAGAAGGGAGTTTTGTAGAGTTTTCACTCCATCGTACGAACTCAGAATACATGAAAGGGTAACAATTGCTAATGTCCTGTAGCTTTCCATTTCTGAAGTGTGGTGCACAACATAATCTTGAACAAGACTTTAATAGATATGGCTTCATAGACTCCCTAGGACTCTTGAACTATGTGCTCTGATACCAACTTTTCCACACCCCGGGTGGATACCGTTGGTGTGGCTAGTACTTGAAGAACCATTACCGGTCCCCCAAGAGAACTACTTCGCCTTATCGTCATATCAATGTGGCAATGAAAGGATAACTCACAAAGTAAGACATCATATGCAAGAAAATAAATAAGTGTATAACTCTACTGTATCATTGCTTATAATGAAGATAGTTTTAATACAAAAATAATCGTTAAATACTCTACTCCAAGGTCTATGAAGCCTCTACTCAACCATCTAGAATGGTACAATGACAAGCAATGGACACCTCAATCAAAAGTAAATAAAGTACTCAACAATAGTAAGAAGATAACAGGACACCTCCAAAATGTAAGGGAGGGCTTACCAACTCTGGAGGTGTACTGAACTGGACCTCAATGATGCGTGGCCTAAAGTCCTCTATCACCTGTATCTGCATCAAAAAATGATACAGGTCCAAATAGATGTCAGTACATGAAATATACTGGTATGTAAAATGGCTCAAGAAAAGTAAAGCTCAACTCACTCACCTCGACTCAACAACTTATGCTCAAAACAATTTATGCAAGTGTTATAGTAAAATCATTCTTTTTAAAATAGGCTCAGTAAAATAGACTCAGTTTGAAATCTCATGCTAAAAATAATGTTTCTTGGGTGTTTATCTAACCGACATTCGTCATCCCACCAGTTTTAATTAGGTGATGCACAATGAATTGGCATCGTTGCCACACCGACCCTTAACTTGCCACGGAAAAATCAACCAATTGATGAGGTTGGTTTCTCAATCACCAAGGGTGGTAGGGTGAGACGATCTACCAATATATGATGGACTCTTCTTATACATGTATTATATTCTTCGCTCCTTCAGATCCTAAGAGAGTGTCCACTTGCGGGAAAAGAGTCGCTAGTATTATGCTAAAACAACTATCCTACGCTACCATACATAGTTTTGGGGTGCTCCTCAATCACCCAACTTGGTTCTCAATACTCCTCCCAAGACTAAAACATGCTCGACTCCTCAATCAACTCAAAACTCAGCCACATAGGGTCATCTCATCTTAACTCAGACTCAAATGGTATTTAGACTCACTTAAATGGACTCCTTATATAGTGAATGCTAGATAGTCATGTGCAATAATATATGTGACTCAAATGCAATATGCTTCTCAAGCTTAACCATACTCAAATTTAATAAACTCAACATGCTCAATTTACTCAACTCAACATGCTCAATTTATGCATTATACATGTATTATATTCTATACTCAAATTTAATAAACTCAACATGCTCAATTTACTCAACTCAACATGCTCAATTTATGCATAAGATTTCCATGAAGATGAAAACGACCCAAAGTGCCCGAAAATATGCCTCAAAAGTGCTCAGAATTTTAATTTCTATATATCTCAAAATTCATATGTTAACATCAATAATCTGACTTCATATTCTTATTCAGGGGGTAAAATTGAGTGGAAAATGGGTCTAACCCCGATTTTAGGGCAAACAAATCACAATTTTAATTTTCCAAGTGAGCAGTTTCCCGTGAAGATTCGTGCCCCAAGCGCGACGCGTCAGAGGTGCGCCATAGTGTATGTTTGTGCTAGTTTATTTAGTTCGGTCCAAGGCTTTTGGGTCTTGGGCCTAAGCCTTCCTAAATGTGAAAATACCTATACTTAGCCATATTTTACCTTCGTATCATTCAAGACATTCCCCAATACTCACTCAAACACTTAGACAAATCTTTCACCCAATTCAAGTGTTCCAAACTCACTTCCAAATCTCAAGAAACTCATTCAAGCTTCAATCTCCCATTCAAATCTAAGTCATGCTTATTTATGTCGTTTAAGGCCATCATGGGTCCCCTATATCAAGCCAAGTTCAAAGGAATTTCTGTTGGCTAAGTTTTGCACAAGTACCGATAAGAGGGTCAACTTTAAAGGGGCATATTTCTTAGCACACAAAGTACTTGGTGGCCCATGACCTACCAAATTAAAGCTCTTTGAATTAGCTTTCCAATGTGCTTGTTTCACCTTATTTAGAGTTTGGATGAAGAAGTTATGCCCATTTTTATAAAACTCATATATGTAGGGGTATATACGAGTTTTTGCTAAATTTCATTTCATTAATGGCATTCCATAAATTTAGTCATTTCTATTGGTCTTTTGGGGATTCCTATGCTATCTTAACACTTCCTAAAGACCTAAACCCTTTCCTAAAGATCAAATTCACTCCCCCCAATTGGAATACACTCTCAAATTCTCTCAAGAGTCTCATCAAAACCCCAATACAAATTCAAGGAAACTCAAGAGCAAGCTTTGGATTCCAAGACCCACTTCCAAACTTCAAGTCTTTCATAACTCAATTTCAAAAAATTCAAGTTCTAAGGTATATGGGTTTCATTCATGGGTACCTTTTACTCATGAAGCCTAATCTTTTATTTTTATGAAAATTATATGTTTCCAAGTTGTGTTGTTTATGGATATTATTCATTAGAGATTATGATCATAAAATTATATTAGGATTTCATGAAAGTTTGATAGAAAATACAAGATTACTCATTTTTAAATCTATACCATGAGATGATTTACCTATTATGATTATGCATGTCTTAAGCTATAGAACTACGATCTCTCTTGATATTTGATGAGGATTTTTAATGTATTTTGCAAGACGGTATTACCAAGTATTGGTGGGATATTTTACTTTAAGTTTTCTTACATGATTTCACTCTTGAAATGCATGGTTTTATATTAGTACTACACACCTGTCAAGTGTTAAAATGTTCAGTTATGATTTCTTGAGTAATTGAAGGTCTAATGCATGTCTTATAATTTGAATGGCTATATAATGATAACAAAAATGTATGTGTATGATATTCTTCTATATAGTGTTGGAAATTGACCATGCCTCACTCAGGGGGGTTTGTATCTTGGTCACCAAGGGTGGTAGGGTGCAACGATCGACCAACCATGTCGAGAGGTTTGTACCTTGATAACCATGTTGGGGGTTTATACCTCAGTCACCAAGGGTGGTAGGGTGCGATGAGCCACCAAACATGTCAAGGGGTTTTTACCTTAATAATCATGTCGGGGGAGGGGTTGTACCTCAGTCACCAAGGGTGGTAGGGTGCGATAATCCATCAACCAATTGATGAGGTTGGTTTCTCAATCACCAAGGGTGGTAGGGTGAGACGATCTACCAATATATGATGGACTCTTCTTATACATGTATTATATTCTATGTAAGCATGATTTAGTCTAAGCATTTTCCATGCATGTCATATTGCTATATGCTCATCTATTGCCTAATTATGCATTTTGATTATGTTGCCTATCTGTTGTTGCATTTTATTCTACATACTTAATACATTCAAATGTACTAATACATACTGTATTGCTACGTAATATTACTATATAGGAACCAGAGCTCCTATTGATTCTCCTCCTCGTGGCTAGATGGATTATTCAAGTTAGCTTTTGGTGAGTCCTCAAGTCCGGATAATATCTATCTTCTTTCATGCTTATGTTTAAACTATATCTTGTATATTTTGATTACCTAATGTTATTAGTATGAGGGTGAGCCTGGTTGCTTGTCTTGGCCCCCGCTAAGTTCTATGTGTAGAGGTATTATTGGATAAATATGTAAGGATGTTATGAGCTTGACTCTTTCTTTGACTCTCTTAATCTTTTTATGAAATTAAGGTTTTCCCTTAGACCCTATGCCTTTATTTCTACTCAATTATTGTACTTAATTGCGTTTGCGACCAAGGATGTGTAATGATATATTAAGAGGCTTGCTTGGGGTTCCTTCAGATTCCCCATGTGCCGTGTCATATCTAGTCCCTAGTTTTGGTCATGACAAACTTGGTATTTGAGCACTAGTTATTAGGTCCTCAGCGTCTAACACACTGCATCGATTAGAGTCTTATTCGTGGTTATGAAGTGCACCATGACTATGAATAAGAGGCTTTGAGGCATTCTAGGAAATATTTCCTTTCTTTATAATCTATGTCGTGCGATATAGTTAGGTCCTCTAAAGCTTATTGCTAATCCTTAATAGTTACATTTCAGAATATGTCCCAAGCTATTCAGGACAATGATATATCAAATGCGGAGGTTCGTAATACTCTACGAGTAATGACCCAAATGGTGTTAAAATTGGCAATTCAACTCAATTAAAAAGCGAGTACTCCCGAAAACTCAAATGGTAAGAGGAGAGGTAATAGGGCCAAGAGGGCCCGTGTTGAGGGTAAGTTCCAAAGTCTCAAAGATAGAGGTGATTTTATATGTTCAATATGTGGTAAACCTCCTAGAGCCCCATGTTTGAAGAGCACCAATGCTTGTTTCGATTGTGATGGAGTGGGACATAAGAGGAAGAATTGCCCCCATAAACGCAATAAGAGTAAAGGGGGTGATAAAGGGGTGACTTTTCTTAAGTACCCAAAATGTGGGAGGCAAGAGGAGGATGAGGCGCCCGATGTTGCTACCGATATGTTGAAATTTCCTTTGATGTGTTTGCATTGATAGGCTCGGGTGCCACTATTTCTTCCATAATTCTTTCTGGTTGCTAGTGGGCTTCAAGTGTGCCCCGAGTTATTGTGTGAATGTTTGGAGTCTACCCACTTTGTTAAGTCTATTGTTCTTAGAAAGTTCATAGGTATTGTTTTGTGTTCATATTGTATTAGGTCTTGCCTTGTGACTTGTTGGGTTTGATGTGGTGGGTTTGGGTTCCATACTTGGGGTGGATTAGTTGCATAGATATTGTGTCTCCGTTGATTATAGGGCCAGTGGAGTTAGATTCCATTTCCCTAATGAACCCGTCCTTGAGTGAGGGCTTGTAATGTGGTTGTGAAGGGGTAAGTTCATTTCTTATCTTAAGCTACAATTGATCTCTAAGGTTACATTTATCAGTTTGTAAGAGTTAGGGTATCGAACCTAAGTTATTTCTATTAGGTTAATTTCGGTGATCAATGAGTTAGTGATTGTCCTTTTTGATATTTTGAATTCGGGGTGGTGTTTTTTGGTTTGACTTATGCATAGGTTACGTCTATAGGTCTCATGAATAGGTTCTTTAATCCTTACCATGTTAGGTTTGTGGTGGTCTCTAGTGATGAAGTATTGATTTATTTGGAGGTTGTGAACCATTTTGGGGTAGTGTTGCAAATCTTGAGGAAAGAGGAGTTATGTGCTAAGTATGAGAAGTGTGAATTTTGGTTAAAGGAGGTTACCTTCCTAAGTCATGCGGTGTCGGAGGACGGTATTAAGGTGGATCCTAAAAAGATGGATGTGATTAGAAATTGGCCTAGACCTTTGACCCCAATGGACATTCGGAGCTTCTTGGGCCTAACAGGTTACTACCAGAGATTTCTCAATGGGTTCTCTTTTATTGCTTCTCCCATGACTAAGTTGACCCAAAGGAAGACTCAATTTGTGTGGACCGATGAGTGTGAAAAGAGTTTCTAAACCTTGAAGGATCAGTTTGTATCTGCTCTTATCTTATCTCTACCGGAAGGGTTTCTTGTGCATTGTGATGCCTCCTGGATTGGCTTGGGTTGTGTGTTGATGCGAAATGGTAAGTTGATAGCCTATGTTTCTAGACAATTTGAGATACATGAGAAGGATTATCTTATCTATGACCTTTAGTTGGCCGCCGCAGTATTGGCTTCAAAAATTTGACGTGATTGTTGGTATGAGGTGCATGTAGATGTGTTTACCGATCACAAGAGTCTCCAATATGTGTTCACCCAAAGGATCTTGGCTTGAGACATAGGAGGTGGTTAGAAACTTCTTAAGGATTATGATATGAGTGTATATTATCATCCCGGTGAGACTAATATGGTGGCTGGCGGTTTGAGTGGGGTGTCCATGGGTAGCTTAGTTCATATTGATGGTGGTAGCATGGAGGTAATGTCATGACCCAAGCTTAGGGCTTAGACATAACACGACGAATGAGGAACCCTAAATAAGACTCTTAACTTGTCATTACACATCATTGGTCACAGAAGCAATAAATCAAGCATTAAGAGATAATAAAGAGGGACAACCGGGGCTAACCGAAAACACTTTCATACCATAGACATCAAGAACAATAGAGTCAAGGCTCTTAGCATAGATATATAACATGTCTAACAAACACCTCTAATATATAGATAAGAGCAGAGGCCAAGACAAAGTAACTGGGCTCACCCTCATAGTCAAAATAGACAATAAAGATGAATGTCTCAGTTAATCAAAATGCATAATAATAGGCAATAGACATCATATAACAATATGGCATGTGAAGTGTGTATGATGCAATGCAACAAGAGATAGGCATCATAATCAAAATGTATAACAATAGACAATAGCCATAATATAACAACATGATATGTATGATCAATGCTCAAGTAAAACATGCTTAAATAACTCATGCTCATATAGGATATCATATATATAGAATAGACCAAGCTAGATTTCTAAGGTACAACCCCTTGGTAGGTTAGTGATAATACCGCCCCATCACCTAGGTGGAGAAGTACTAACCCTTCACTCTGTTAGTGATAATGCCACCCCATCACCTAGATGGATATACCTTAGACCTTGAATTCTTGAAATTGAGTTATGAAAGACTTGAAGTTTGGAAGTAGGACTTGGAATCCAAAGCTTGCTCTTGAGTTTTCTTGAATTTGTATTGGGGTTTTGATGGAGGCTCTTGAGAGAATTTGAGAGTGTATTCCAATTGGGAGAAGTGAATTTGATCTTTAGGAAAGGGTTTAGGTCTTTAGAAAGTGTTAAGATAGCATAGGAATCCCTAAAAGACCAACAAAAATGACTAAATTTACGGAATGCCATTAATGAAACAAAATTTGGCAAAAACCTGCATATACCCCTGCACATATGAGTTCTACAAAAACGTTCATAACTTCTTCATCCAAACTCTAAATAAGGTGAAACAAGTGCATTGGAAAGCTAATTGAAAGAGCTTTATTTGGTAGGTTGTGGGCCACCTATCTCCATCTCCAATCTTCACCAAGTTCATCTTTAAGCTAAGGTATGTGGGTGGACACTTGAATTGGGTGAAATATTTTCTAAGTGTTTAAGTGAGTACTGAGGAATGTCTTAAATGATATGAAAGTAAAATATGGATAAGTATAGGTATTTTCAGTATGGGAAGGCTTAGGCCTAAGACCCAAAAGCCTTGGACTGAACAAAATAAACTGGCATAAAAATACACTATGGCGCGCCCCTGGCGCGTCACGCCTAGGGCGCGAATCTTCACTGGAAATTGCTTACTTGGAAAATTGAAATTCTGATTCGTTTGCTCTAAAACTGGGGCTAGACCCATTCTTCACTCAATATTTCCCCTGAACAATAATATGAAGTCAATTTTTTGATCACGCATGTATTTTGAGATATATGAAAATTACAATTTCGGGCACTTTCGAGGCACATTTTCAGGCACTTTTTGGGGTTGTTTCAATATTCCCCCTTGTGAATATTCGTTCCCAAATGTCAAAGAAACGTATGTGAGAAGAGTAATCATGAAGAGATCAGTCCCAACAAGGATGCATCAATACACTTAAACACTATTTTCAAAAAAATATATCTCAACTTAAGTGTTAAAATCACCATGAACTTGTCAATATAAACATGAATGTATGCAAACGACACATGGGCTGAGACTTAAGACTTGGAATCATAGAAAGGACTAGATTTGTCATCATAAGCTTGAATAGAATGAAAGAGGTACGGATATTCCCTTCCATGCCCGCTCCAGCTCCCGGAATGACACTTCCAACTTCACAATTCTTAAAAAAGGCCTTGATGAACACCACACCATTGTTAGTCAATCTTCATTCATATTCATACAACTTCTCCACTAGAACTTCTCATAAGTCAACTCATCCTCCAGAGCATCCACAATCCTCAAAAAGTCCAATAACACTTGAGTCACCAATGCATCTCCTCAACCTAGGAGCATGAAGAACCGGACGAACCATAACTATATCCAAAGGCAACTCCCATTCGTCGCAACCTCACCAATCCTCCTCAACATTCTATAGGAACTCACAAACTATAACTCAATTCCCTCTTTACCAAGACAACCACACCTTTCATGAGAGAAACTTTCAAATAGCCCCAATCACCAACTTTAAATTCAAGATCCTTTCTCCTCTCATAGTCATAGGACTTTTGACGATTTTGGGCTGTTTCATCCTCTCCTTAATCAAGCTCACCTTCTCTTTGCCCTTCATAATCAGATTTGGATCCAAAAAGGCCTTATCTCCCCCTTTAAACCACCCAACCGAGGACATACAATGTCTACCATATGGAGTCTCAAAAGGAGCCATACCAATGCTAGAATGATAGCTACTATTGGCCTCATCAAGAACCCTCTTCCTCAAGCAATCAACACTAGGTACACACAACCTACTTTAAAACCTAAGGGCACTATCTCCCCTTTGGAAGAAAACCTCCACCTTACTAATGCTCAACCAAGCCTTCAATTCTAACTAGGAGGAATCAAGATCTTGCTTTGCTTCTACCTCATCAACCAAGAAAGATCTTTGAACTACCAACAACCATAATACCACCATAGTCAATCTCTTCAAACCTAATCCTCAACCTAACCAATCGGTGGACCTACCTAGTCACCTGAAATGACGCCAAAAAGTGCCCAAAAACGTGCCTAAAAAATGCCTGAAAATTTTAAATTTCATATATCTCAAAATTTGTTTGTTATTTTGAAAATTCGCCTTCATATTCTTGTTTAGGGGGTCAAAATTAGGGGGAAAAGTATCTAACTCCAATTTTAGAGCAACCTATCAAAATTCAAAAGTTCCATTGTGCAATTTCCAGTGAGGATTTCACGTTGCTTCCGCGACGCGCCTCTGCTTATCTTGGGACTAAGTGTTCCCAAACGTGTTTTTATCTATACTTAGCCAAATTTCACCCTCATATTACCCAAGACATTTCCTAATACTCACTCAAACACTTAGCCATATTTTCACTCCCAAATTCTCAAGTCCCAAACCCTCATCCTAAGCTAAGGTTTTCCATCAAGGTTCTTCTTCAAGCTTCAAATCTCCATCTCCAATCTTCACCAAGTTCATCTTTAAGCTAAGGTATGTGGGTTTCTTTCATGGGTTCCTTTCACCTATGATACCTAAACCTCTTTTTACTTAAATTGCATGATTTAAAGTTAATTTACAAATGGGTCTTGCTTATTATGAAATTCACTGCACACTATGTTAAAGCTACGCGAAATTATGACTGTTTTGCTATGTTTTGAGCTATAAGTCTTTGATTTATTGTAAGATTTGAGAAGGGGTTTTGATGTATATTGCTTGATGGTGTTGATTAATGGTTTTACAATGGATTTTCTTGCATGATTTCATCTCTATATTTATTATATTGGGATTTTATGAATGTTTGATTGGAAAAACAAGATTACTCATTTTTAAGTCTATACCATGAGATGATTTACCTATTATGATTATGCATGTTTTGAGCTATAGAACTATGATCTCTCTTGATATTTGATGAGATTTTTCAATGTGTTTTGCAAGATGGAATTACCAAGTATTGGTGGGCTATTTTACTTCAAGTTATCCTGCATTATTTTACTCTTGAAATGCATGATTTTATACTAGCACTACACACCCACCAAGTGTTTGATAAAATGTCCGGTTATGATTTCTTGAGGAATTGAAGGTCCAATGCATATCTTATGAGNNTAGGTCCAATGCATATCTTATGAGTTGAATAACTATATGATGATGAAAGAAATGTATGTGTATGATATTCTTCTATATAGTGTTGGAAATTGACCGTGTCTCACTCGGGGCAGCTTGTATCTCGGTCACCAAGGATGGTAGGGTACGATGATCCACCAACCATATTGAGGGGTTTGTACTTTGATATCCATGTTGAGGGGTTTGTACCTCGATCATTAAGGGTGGTAGGGTACGACGATCCACCAACCAATTGATGGGGTTGGTTCCTCAATCACCAAAGGTGGTAGGGTGAGATGATCCACCAATATATGATGGTCTCTTCTTACACAAGTATTATGTTCTATGTAAGCTTGTTTTACTCTAAGCATCTTCCATGAATGTCATATTGCTATATGCTCATCTATTGCCTAATTATGCATTTTGATTATGTTGTCTATCTATTGTTGCATTGCATTCTACATGCTTAGTACATTCAAATATACTAATGCATACTATATGGCTACATGATATTACCATGTAGAAACCGGAGCTCCTATTGATTCTCCTCCTTGTGGCTAGACGGATTGTTCAAGTTAGCTTTTGGTGAGTCCTCAAGTCCGAGGATGATATCTATCTTCTTTCATGCTTATGTTTAAACTATATCTTGTATATTTGGACTATCTAATGTTATTAGTATGAGGGTGAGCCCAGTTGCTTATCTTGACCCCCGCTAAGTTCTATGTTTAGAGGTATTGTTGGACAAATATGTAAGGATGTTATGAGCTTGACTCTTTCTTTGACTCTCTTGATGTTTTTATGAAATGAAGATTTTCCCTTAGACCCTATGCCCTTATTACTACTCGATTATTATGCTTAACTGCTTTCGTGATGAATGATGTGTAATGATATGTTAAGAGGCTTGCTAGGGGTTCCTTCGGGCTCCCCATGCGCCGTGTCACATCTAGGCCCTAGTTTGGGTTGTGACAGAAGACATGTAATTTAGGGCTCATGGTATCAAGGATGAAAAAAGATGTACCAATCTCATATTAGAATACCCATGCAATGCAAGAGATTTCCTCATGTAGTATAACAAGACCTCAAGATAAATACAAGGATTTCAATATTAAAATAGTAAAGTTTCTCAAAATCTCAAGTCTTTTCCCCAAAATATTGACTCAAGAAGATGAAGGGGCATGTAAAGGAAAGATTTCACACTTTGGTAAGCCTTACATACCTGGGAGTTGAAGAAACAACCAAACCTCGATCAATCCTTGCTCTTGAATGGCAAACCCTAGCTTCTTCTTCTCCTCCAATGCTCTCACAACCCTCAAGGTAGAATAATGATGAATAAATGGCGTTAGGATTTATTTTCAAGGCCTTATACAAGCCAAAAAAACATAAGGGGTTAATAGAATAAAAATTGGAATGGATAGAAATGCCCTTTAGTAAAACTGTCGACAGGGTCTATGAGACCCCTCTACGACTCGTAGACCCCCTACAAGTCATAACTACTCCTCGTAGGTGAGGAGTCTGAAAATCTTGGATCTCTGGAAGTTGATATGAGACCCTAGATTACGAGTCGTAGTCTACTATATGGGTTGTAACTAACCCCTCGTGACTGCAAGAGCCTTGAAACATGAAACACTTGAACTTAGTACCAAATCTTATCTTACGAGTCATAGTGCTCTGTACGAGTCATAAACTCCTTTCGTAGATATGGTGATCCTAAAAATCAAAACACTAGATTCCTATACGAAACACGGTCTACGACTCATAAACCCCTCTACGACTCATAAACCCCTCTTGTAGCTTGCTTATGCAGTTTTCCTCAGTCATTTCCTCAGCAATTCTCTGCACATACTCGTCTAAATCAGATAGGAGGAATTTAAGTGGTATTACATATAAATTAGGGATAATATAATATTATGAAAGAGATGAAAAATATTATTACCTCTCAGCCCATTAGTGTATAAGCGTATTACTTTGACGTAAATATAAATTTATTCCTTATATAGATAATATGTGTTATGGTGTTATTGTCTAATTGAAATTAGTATTGTTGATACCAAATTTTTCCCGTCCACATCACAAAATACCCGGTATATTTTAATATTAATAATTTTTGAAATATTTGCCTATTCTATTATTAAAAGAAAAAAAAGGGGTAATAATTTAATTCGGGCGCATGAGGGACATGCGCCCCCAATTTCTCCTATTTCCTTCCTCTTTCACGCTCTATTCTCTCTCCTTCACGATTCCCCTTCTTCAAAGGAGAAGAAGAAGAAGCTTGAAACCCTAAAATCAACATCGGCGCCGCACGCTCGACCCCCCTTTACGCATATGCCTTCTTTCACCAACTCGGTGTCCTGACGAGCTGGACAGGCATGGTGCCTCATGCGATTTCATCGAAAGA